>VSMD01076908.1:0-113037 GCA_008750895.1 Mirza zaza | reverse complement strand
GAGCAAAAGAGGGGAACAAACTGGCTTTTGTTAATATAATGAGCCCAATCCTGCTATAATGACATAGTACATTCATGAGGGCAGAGCTCTCATGAGTTAATCACTTGTTAACTGCTCCACCTCTCAACACAGTTGCTTTGAGGATTAAGTTTTCAACACATGAACTTTGGGAGACACCTTCAGGTTGTACTTGTAATATTTACATACATGTTCACTAAGAATATTTTCCAGTACTGTTGTATTAGCTCACTAGGGCTGCTGTAATAAAATACCACCAACTGAGTGGCTAAAACAGGAGCAATGTATTGTGTCACACTTCTGGAGGCTAGAAGTAAGTACAACATCAAGGTATGAGTAAGGTCATGCTCTCTCTGAAGGCACTAGAGAAAGATCTGTTCCAGTCTTGTCTCCTAGCTTCTGATATTTCTTTGGCTTTTGGCAGCATAACTCCAATATTCATATTACATTTTGTGTGCATTTTTCTGTGTTATATTTCTCCTTTTCATAAGGACACAAGTCACATTGAATTAAAGGTCCACTCTACTCTAATATGACTTCATCTTAACTAATCACATTTGTAATGACCCTATTTCCAAACAAGGCTACATTTTGAGATACTGTGGACTATAACATATGAAAAGTTTTTGAAAGGGGATGCAATTCAATACATAGACAGTGTATTTCCAATTTCTGAAGGTGTGCATATTTTTAGTTAATATAAAAATTCTTTCTAAATTTTAAAACTATGCATATATATGTATACACATTTTCAACATCATTCAATTTGTATGAGCATATTTAGTGGTTGCTATGCATTACATTATATATTTATTATTTAGGGAGATTATAGATAGTATCTAACTTTGAAATTTAACTTAACATGTACATTTGAATGTGTGTGTGTGTGTATATATATATATATATATGAGAATTTTAGAGTAACCACTAGAAAATAGAAATAAGATGAAGCAAATTATTTTAACCAACCTAAAAAGATAGAGAGAGAGAAAAGTTTATACATTCTACTACAAATCTCTTTATTTATTTTTAGTTTTCAAGCACTACATTAGTTTAAAAAATCTCTAATGTATACCTTTCTCATGAAGGTACTATTCTCTCTTATACAGCTCAAGGTATTCACTATATATCTTTGAGTCTTCTAATTTCTTCAAATACCTCTATTTTCTCAGTTGTTAAGTACCTCCTTTGTTGCATTTAATTCTTAATTTTTATGATATGGTTTTCCATAAATTATTAGTGCTTTTTCAGTTGTTTTATTACCTCCATAGACTTTGTATTTAATGTTTCCTTTTTTATTCCTAAATGCAGATATTCTTTAAAATACTTGACCTATGTGCATGGGAGGAATGCTGCAATATGTATTGTCTCCACTTTTTATGAGTATTACAATTCACCTCAAATTATGCTCTTTCCGTTAGGAAAAGAATAGGCCAGTGTTTAAATAAGCCAGTGTTTGAAATGAAAGCTCTGCCACACTCCATTTAGTGGAATGATAGATTTCACACATATAGAGCAGATTGCCATGTTTATTGCCTAGGGCTACTTCTTGATTTGGGAATCTGTTGACTTTTGCCCAGAGTACCCAGGAGCTTACTGTACTCATTCATACCTCCAATATTTTGAGCTGTGGAATTTTGCAGCTGTTCTTATTCTTCAATTGGAAGATGTGTTGTCCAGGAGCCAGCTCCATTTCTTTTTTTCAGCCTTTCTAGGATCCCTTTCAATGTTTATTTTTCCTGGTGCCATTATTTTGGTTCTCATGCCAGTTCCATAACACATGTGTCATGCATATTTCAATATATGATGTATATATGTGATTGTAACTTATGAAGATACATGTTTATTTATTTACATATGTAAGTTCAGACACATATAGCATATATGAATGTGAATGTGATTTTTTTTATAAGTTGAGTTCAAAAAAATAAGGCAAGTTTGCTTTGTCTGCTTTGTTGATCTACTCTTCCTTCTTATTGTTCTGAATTCCCTTATGTATCTGTCATTGCACGCATTTAACAAATAAAATGAAATATATTTACAAATTATTTATGGATCTAAAAGCCAATGCAAACTACTGACTACAGAAATTTGAAATTTTCAAATTAATTTTAAATATCCACACTTTATCAGAGTGGTTGGCAAACAGTAGACATTTGCAAATGGTTTTTGAAACATTTAATCATTGAAATTAAACAAATAATTCTGAATTTGTTCAACGTAATGATGGAGTGTGCCTAGTGTATTTATACTGATTCTATTACTTCCTCCTTTTTACATTCATCACGTATAAAGTATCATATTCTTTTGAAAGAAACACTGTGGTTCTAATTTCAAGGTGCTTTTGTTGTTGTTGTTTGTTTTTGAAGTTTTAAGTGTCCTGAGAAGGAGAGAAAGTACCCTATCGATAAATCCTTGGTCCTTGTTATAAGACCATTTCTCTTGAGGTATCTCCAGGAACAAGGGATTCTCCCTTCTTTTTGTAACCTCTTAATGAATGACAAGGTATAGCTGGAATATATTTATGTATGTATATGTATTGCTGAATATTTATTAAGCAATAGGTTACATATGACTAAACAATGCACTATGCAAATACAGTAAAAATGTTTTTAGTCCTAACCACTTCAAATCCATAGTATTAAAAGATAATACCAATAAAAGATTTGTTTCAATAAAAAAGTTTCCTAAATTTTGGCACGTTTTTCACTTTGCTTATATTTTTCTAAGATAATATATTGACTTAGTTAATTTTCATTAAATTATCTTTCTTATAATGTGGAAAGCAATGTAAAGGTTTTCAATAAATTATACCTATTCCATTGTTGCATTTTAATAGTTCAATCTGCTAATGAATGTGTGTGATTATCCATTCTTTGATTTACAATGCTAATGGATGTAATTTTTTAAAAACAGTACTATTAAAATAGAAACTTTATTCAATTTAAAATTGAATAAAGTTTTATTTCATATTACCCACACATTTTTTATTATTCTTTAGAGTGATTTGGAAAATTTATTTTTAAACATTAAGATAATAAGACTTAAAACAAGTTATCCTTTTCAAATAATACACTGATCCTGCTACTTTAATGGTGTTAATAGTCAAGTTAGGGAGTTTGGTTGGTAGCCATAGCATACAAAAGCTGTCACTTTTCTGGATGTTTTTATGAATTGATTTGGGATAATTACTAAATATTAGTAACATCCAAAATGAATACAGTTCGGAGTATATCCCACATGTACTATATAACTAAATATAAAATTAAGACATGCATGTTAAAATATCATATAGAAAAAATGTGTTATATCTCAGATATGTTTGAGAGGATGTGTTAAACATAAAATGGAAAATAACAAAGATAAAAATGGCTAGTTTTGATAATGAGAGGAAAATCAATTTAAAAGGTTAAAAAACACAATAGTGTACAACACATGACAAATTATATTATTATCATAAATCTCAAGAGAGATCTTTTAAAATAATTCAAAAATATTGAATCTCCAATAGAAAATTGGACAAAGATTGTAATTTTTCAATTTCTTTTTTTTTCTTTTATTTCATCATATTATGGAAGTACAAATATTGTTAGGGTTACAAATATTGCCCCTGCCCCCTCCCTCCCCCCGATATGTCCAATCCCCTGCTGGTGTGCATCACACACGTTATGGAAGCATACACCCCTTTCCTCCTCCCCACACCTGCCTGCCCACCACCTGTTAAAATTTTTTTTGTTGTTGTTAGCAATTTGGTTACATTGTATATCTTTGCCTCTCCCTAAGAAGGGTTAGAGGTATGCCCTCCCCATCCAAAATGCTCATCCCATCCCTAAGGTTGGGTGCCCCCACACACCCCGAATCTCTGGTGAGCATTGCCACCATTTGAAAACCAAAGTTTAAATCAGTCAGTACCAATTTGATGGCGAGTAGATGTGGAGCCCATTTTCCATGTCTTGTGTTGCCTCACTTCTTGATTAATACATGAATACATTAAATTGCCAGTAACCATATAGGATAAAAAAAAGGCAACCTCACTAGTAACAAAGACATGCATGTTTTAAAACATGAGTTTATTTTATCAATTTATCAATGATGCAGTATCAAAAGAAAATATCAAGGATTTGCAAGAGCATGAAAAAATGGACACCTATACACACCTGGTAGGAGTGTTAATTGGTTCAAGGTTTCAGAAAGAAAATATGACTTTCAAAATCAAATCCATACACTTTGAATACTCACTGCTTCAATAATTTTATCTTATAAAATCTTTCTCAAACAGTTGCAAGATGGGAAAAAGCAATGATGTAGCTATAGCTAAATTGCTAGAAATAGATTGAAGACATTTTTTCATGGTTTATTATTATAAAGTTGTTAAAATAAAAATATTAGATGTTGCTAAATGATAGAAAATACTTAGTAATTGAATAAAATGCAGATTACAAATAATTTTATTTAAAATATATGTTCAAAGATAAACTCTAATATTAACATTGGCTACTTCTGGGTGGTATATTACAGATAACTACAATTTTCTTGTGATTATACATAGTTTTAATTTTCTATATAATAAATATTATATATTTGAAATATTTTTATTTAAAAAACATGATGTTATATACACTACATTTCTTTGTAAAGTGTATTTCTAAATGATGTAAATTTGGAGAAGTAGAATATATCTTTGTTTTAAATGAAAAACCGATTAGCTATAGAACTCCCTTTTATCCATAATGCATATTTGCTGTTCACTAAAGTAATCCCAGGCAATCTGCTTGATGCTGAGATTTCTCTGACATAGGCAGTCAATTCAATATAATATGTGAGTTCTATAGTAAAAAAAAGTCACATTTGAAGATTTTGTAATATTCTCTTCAAAAATAAATTGTAAATGAGAATTAAAAATTCAATAAAGCCTTTTCAATACTTACCCTCAGTCAGATAGCTCTTCCCCAGTCTCCATACTGGATTCACAAGCTCAGAAGTGGTCTTACAAATGCCCATAGCCTTTTTGTATCCTGACTTAAAATTATCCAGTGGATCTTGAAATTAAGTCATTTAACAAGATTGTCTTTTACTTTGCAACAAGACACAGAACCCAGTGTCCCAGAGAGGAATCCTAGAAATTAGTGAAGCCCTGGACTTGTAGAAATATTGACCTATTTAAATCCAATCTACAGAGATAGAATCTTGGCTAATGCTCCCAAGAAGTTTGATCATCTCTCATTACTCATTCGCTAGTTGATTTCTGTTTTGCCCCCTCAGTCTCATGTTTTGTCTAAACAACGTTCACTTCCTCCATGATTTTTTGCCCAAAGAATAAATCCTAATAATTTATTTATTTTGAATCTATATGTCCTCTGAACATTTTCTGGGGTTTATACCATAGAAAACAAAATTTACCACACAATTATTGAAGTTTAATAAGCATTAGTTTAGTCTCCACAGTGGGAATTTCAGTTTCTCAAAGATGAGGTCCCTAGCTTAATTCTTACACACAGCTTATTATAATCCTATCCATTGTGCATCCAGCAATTCTCAGTGTTAATATTGAATTGTTCAATAAGCATTAATTGATCAATCAGTTAAAGCATTTGAGGGAATATTAGCTTGCTCAGTATGCTTAAAAACAATTATATTTTGCATCTCATAAACCCTAATTCCCATGTTAAAATTTGAACATTGCATATATTAAGTTTTGTTTTAATAAATATATAAAAACATCATTGAAAGAGTTATTTTTAAATAATTATTCAATATTAGATTAAAAATATTTTATTTTTTGCTTGATCCACATATTTAAGGCTGCTTAGATAAAGGGCAAAGCATCAATTAGCAGAGGGCTGCACAGCTTGTAAAATATTTTTTAAAAGCTGCTTGGGGCTCCAACTTTCATAAAAAAAAAAAAATGATGTTAATGAAATCATTCCTAAGAATGGCCTAGGGAATGTACCAGAGAAAAAAAGCATAGGAAAAGAAAAATAAAATATGCTTTGCCAAATTAGTAACTTAATCACTCAGGTAGACAACTAATCCTTCGTTGAACCAGAAATACCATGGGGTAATACAAAGCTCATGCAGAAATAGATTTCTGCAATCTCTTTTCTTTCTCCTAAGAAGAATAAACAACTAAAGTAAAAAGCCTAATAAGAATTCACCTAAGACACTTTATCCTAGGCCATGCTGCATTTAATAGAAAATACTGTCTGTAAAAGCTCTAGTCTGTATATTAGAGTATATATCTAAGTTATGTCTTGATATCCAAAGGAAACAGCTGAGGCAAATTCAGAGACCTGTTAGCAAACATTGAGATAACTTAGACGTACACCATACATCTAAATTCAAAGGGATTATAACTTGTTACTTTAAATGCCATAAGTCATTTTGATAGGTTTGTTTAAGTCCAATATATAATTTTGGAAAAGGTACAATGCCAAAGTCTTCAGACTATGCATGAAAGATATAGATTAAAATCATACTGAGATAGGCACTAATTTTTCCATTATAGCATAATACTTGAGTCAATGATTGGGCTTGTGTTTGATATTCTACTGTGTTGCATTACAAAGACAGCTTGTTAACTATGTGCTTTCTCAGGGCACTGATGTTCTATTTGTGCACCTTGGAGCACTGTAGGCCACCTAGGTAGAATCAAGACTGATGTGGTGCAGGCCCCCACCCTAATCCACTCCCATTCCACAAGAATATCTTCCTTGTTTTCACTTATCAGGCTTTTAGCTATTTCACTTGAAGATAGGGTTTTGAGGCTTAAAGAAGATGGAAATTTAGCTTATCTGCACTATTATTAATATTATTAATAACTACAATTTGTTGAGCAATCCCTGTGTTTTAGACCACAAGTTAAGTGTTTTCTATGTATTATATTTCTTAATCTTTCAAGATTAAAACCTAAATATTAAAAATCCCCATTTAACAAATTATGAGACCGACATGTGAAAGATTAAATAATTTGGCTAAAGCTAAGGCTAATCAGTAGAGTGATTAATTACATTAATATTTTAACAAATTATTTATTCTACATATAAAACCAGCTATCCTAGTTTGAGCTGCTCTAATGAAAGCACTGAGTACTTTTATTATATAATAAAATGGGTGGCTTAACAATAAACAATTACTTATCACATTTCTGGAGGCTGGGAAGTTCAAGATCAAGGTGCTGGAATAGGTAATATCTGACGAGGGTCCACTTTTGGGTTTACACATGTCTGTATTCTCATTGTATCCCCACTTGGAGGAGGACAATGAAAAGGGAAGCAAGCTCTCACATGTCTATTCTTATAAGTGCACTAATCCCTTTCAAGAAAGCTCCACTGTCATGACCTAATTACCTAATTTGGAGGCCTTTCCTCCAAATACTATGACATTTAGGATCAGTCTTCAACATATGAATTTTGGGGGAACACAAACATTCAGTACATAGTACTAGCTGTGACACTGTTCAGCTTGATTTCTTTTCTTTTTTTTTTTTTTTTAATGTGCACTACGCTGGCAACATGTTTTTTTCCTGATGGTTGCTCTTCTGTTTTGCAAACACACAGTCCTTAGGCTCTTTGGTTTCTCCAATAACTCCCCCCTTCATCTTATTTACCACACTCCCCTGAGATTATTGAATACTTGCTAAACCTTTTATACATTTCAGGCAGATAAATAATTTCAATGAATAAATCCTTGTTGTAACTAAACCTGGAACATCTGACATAATTATCCAATAATAAACTGCTGAAATTCATAGCATCTGCCTCCATAACTTTCAATATGGGTTCCATATTTGAAGGCAGAATTTTCTTGTTATAAATTTTTCTTTAAGATTTCTTAATTTATATGGAATGTCTTTCTAGGCCTTTTGTTTTACCTCAGTTGCAGATGCTCTTCCTATCCCCTTGAAGTATGTCTACCCCCTCACCACGCACACATCTATACATACCTCTCAAAATAAAACTTAAAGATGGTATATCCTGTATATTTTAACTTAGATCATTTTAAACACACTCTCCCAATTTGGAAGATCTGTACTGATTGCTGCTTCCCTGCAGGTATAGATAAAAGGGACAAACAGATAAAACAGGACATGGCATAAAAGTGCTGATTAATAGCTTCCAACTAATTAAATCTAATAGTACCTTTCTGAGGCATTCAACATTGCTAACTACTTTTGACATTCTTAAAAACTTTGTGCCCTGGCTTCCATGGCTTTGAGACACTTCAGGAGTTCTCACTTCAAATAACTTTACCAAAATTTCTCAGCCTCCTTCACTGGTTATTTCCCTTATATTTGTCCCTAATAGTGTACTGTTCTCTAGCATTTCTTCTTTTATTCTTCTTGGTCTACGGAAATCTCAAGAGAATCTTATCTATTTGCAGGTTTTTGCTTAGCACCTTGTGTTTATGACTCCAATTTCTCCTCCTATCAGAACTCCCCATGCCATATCAGAACTCCAGTCATACTGGCCCTCTTTCCATCCATGGAATTTGCAGCCATCAGGTTCTACCATTGTGTCTTTCTAGTAGCTGTCTATAATATCACCATAACGCTGCATAACATCACCATACACATAGCAGCTTATAACAATATCCATGTGTCAGCTCAGGATTCTCCAGGTCAGAAGTCCAACGCAGTGTGTTAGGTTCTCTGTTCAAGGTATTAAAAGGCTAAAATGAAGATAATGGTCTGTGTTCTCATTTAGAGGCTTGAGTAAGAAAGAACCCTCATCCAACCTCATTTGGGTTGTTGGTAGAATCTAGTTCTTTGCAGCTGTAGGCCTAAGGGCCCCATTTCTCTATTGGTTCTCACCCAGGGGCACTCTCAACTTTACAGGCTGCTCACATGCCTTGACAAATTGCTTCTTCCTTCAAATCCAACAGTAGTACCTACAATCTTTCTCGTAGTTCAATCAGTCAATTCCTTTATATCTGACCTCTGAACACAGATTTAGAAGGCACATGTGAGTAGGTAAAGCCTATCTACATAATTCATTTTTCTTAAATCAACTGTGTCATAAAATAAACTAGATTGTGAGAGTAAAATCCATCATATTTATACTTTCAGGGTTATGCAAGGCATGTACATAAGGGGACAGGGGTCTTGGTGGCCATCTTTGAATTATCCCTACCATATTGTTTTATTTTTAATGTAATGATTTTTCCCCAGTTCTTTCCTCAGCTGGGATATCTGCTTAAAAGTCATCTTAGAAAGAGGAGATGGGTTCTACATGCCTGATCACTCTTTAACAAATTACTTATTTATTTAATAATAGAGTTTTAATTACTTCAGATTTTATCATGTATTTATATTTTAATTTTTTTATTTATCAGTTTCAATGTACTACAATCAGAGGAAGATCTTTGTTAAACCTCAATGTAGCTATATCCCTAATATAAGGAATGGTGATAAACATTCAATAAATCCTATTGGCCAAATATGCAATTCCCAAATTAAACATTTAGGGTAGAAAATTCTTTCCTGAACTGGAAGCCAATATTTCCACCTGCTGCCAGGATAAATCTACCTACTGCGTTTCCCTGAAAATAAGACCTACCCATAAAATAAGCCCTAGCAGAATTTCTAAGCATTGCACATTATAAGCCCTACCCTGAAAATAAGACCTAGTGATGGGCATCTATTGCTCAACATGAGAGATTGGGGCCAATGGTTCTAAAGGAAATAGAGTCGCAAGAAATTCAGGATGGAATTCAGGGTTTGGAGAGTTATGATGATGTTCCAGAAGACAACGACTTAACTATATTTGAATAAATGTAGATTGTTGTCCTGTACTTAAAAAAAATAATGCATCCCCTGAAAATAAGCCATAGGGTGTCTTCTTGAGGAAAAATAAATATAAGACCCTGTCTTATTTTTGGGGAAACACGGTATGCATGATTCATCAGCATAATATATAATCTGTCAGAATAGAAGTCATTGTATATATCTGCAATATATTTATTTGTATTACCTACATCATCCACATTATCTACTTTTGTTAGTGTCATGAGAATCCGTTCTGACATCTAGTCAGAAAGAATGGAAAGGAAAACAAAGAGTAACCTGGAAACAATTAAAAAGTTATTTAATCTATTAACACAAAGTCTCACTTTCCATAAGTGCTGATTTTTTTTTTTTTTCTGATTTTATAAATACCAGGAAACATTTGATCTTGGACAATTAAGCCACCACACATTACTTCTTGAATTAATTCCAAATGTTTAAAATGAACTTTACTCATTCAAAGAATTCCATAGAAAACTTGAAGAAAGCCTTGGTATGTGACTATTGTAAAAATCTTATCCCAGTTCTACTTTAGAAGTCGGATTTGGTGATTTTATAAATTTAATCTAACTCTAAAATTCCAGTGAAATATTAATAATAATTTTAAATGGGGTGGGTGTGAGAAATGGAAACTATAGAAGGAGTAAATACTAAAACCAGGAAAGGAAAATTGAAAATAAAATTAGAAAACATATATAGGCATGCACCACATAATGACTTTTCAGTCAAGGAAGGATTACATATAGGGCAGTAGTCCCATAAGATTATAATGGTGCTTCCCTATACATGTTGACCTCCATTTATCATTTTACCACATTTTTACTGTACCTTTTCCATGTTTAGATATTTTAGTATAAACAAATACTTACAATTGGGTTAGAATTCCTATAGCATTCAGTGCAGTAACATATTGTTCAAGTTTATAGTCTAGGAGCACATAGCCTGGGGTGTGCAGTAGGATATACCATCGAGGTTTGTGTAAGCACACCTTAATGATGTTCAAACAATGAATGACAAAATCATCTAGCAATGCATTTCTAAGAATGTATTCCCATCAT
Source organism: Mirza zaza (assembly GCA_008750895.1). Taxonomy (NCBI): domain Eukaryota; kingdom Metazoa; phylum Chordata; class Mammalia; order Primates; family Cheirogaleidae; genus Mirza; species Mirza zaza. Next base: position 102,180 of record VSMD01076908.1, on the reverse strand, counting down.
TAAGTGGCATAGAGCTGTATGTTATTACATTTTTTCAGTATTCGATATATGGCCACAACTTTTTCAAATTAAAAGTAATTTATTAGATTAATATCATAAAAGCTAGATTCTCAACAATTTATAGATGTATATTACTTTTAATCTATAAAATCATATATAACTATATCTATATACAAAGATACATAGGTATGGCTATATATGCATAATATGTGTATTCCTCCTTTGACACAAAATACATTTTTTATGTATAGTTAATTTTTTTTCTAACTTTTGACTCAGATTTTTAATGCTGAATTTATCTTAAGTTTAGCAAAGTTAAACTGTCTGTTTAAATGGGTAATAAAATTATTCTAAAAAGCTATTAATTAGCTGAAATCCTGACATTGAATGCTTCATTTCCCCTCTTTTTATCCTCTTTTCTCTTCATTTAACTTGGTTTCGTGCACTTCAGTTGTTTGTATTAGTTTTAGCATAGCTCTTACTAAAGATACTTTATAATTCCATAGTTTATTGGCCATGAACAACTTCAGGAGAATACCAATAAAACATTTCGAAAGTAAAGGTAGGACACAATAGCATGCATCTGAGCACATGACTTAGGTATAGGGTTTCAGCTTGAATATCAACTTCTCCTTGATATTTTTGTATGCATAACCTGAAAAAGCAATTTCCCATTGCTAATCTGTGCGCATACCCACGCATCAATGATTGCCTCTTATGTCAGAGTTCACTTCTCTTATTTGTGGAAAAGCACATAAACCATAGTAAAAACCTTAACCTTAGAACCCTAAAATTATTTTCCATTTTGTTGTCAAGGTACATCCACATCTTTTTGTGCCCCAAACTCCTATTTATTCTAAAGGAAGCTCAAACCACAAATTACATCGATTACATTGTGGAAATAACACTCATAAAGAACCACATCGTTTTGGACTGATAAACATATCATCAGCCTAGCATATTTTGAACTGTTCTACAAAGGTTTTTATGACTTATTCTGAGTCCATTTATATACATTAAACAATCAGCAAAAACTGGAATGCTGATTATAAATGCTGATTATTCTAAAATTACACATGGAAATAGGAAGTTGGTGAATTCTCCTTTTTTGATTTCTATATACAGCTGAAAAACTGAGAGGTACTAATTCATTTATCCTGCAATGAAAGTTCACACTAGTGAGATCTGGAGATAGATACTTCAGCAAAGACTACAAATTATTTGACTTTTAAAAAAATTTCTTGATAGTATAATTTGAACAAAGGAAATTGAAGACCTATTTCTAATGAGGTCCATTCACTCAAATTCCATCCAGTGAGATATGGGGTTCATTAATTGGCATTAAAGATTATGTCTTTTATGCCAATTATGTTAAGCTTTAATCAATTCCTGGAGTATGATTATTATATCACATTGTAGAGCTCTTGGGCAGGAGATGGCAGGAGAGCTCAGATGAGGGGCTAAACCCCACCTACCTCACCTGCTGAGGATGTGGTATCACAAAGAAATCTGCCTTGTGGTCTGTATTGTTTGATTATCAGGTTTATTATTTGGTTAAGTGCCTAAGAAAGTACGCATATCTAATAATTCTACTTAAGAGTGGCTTGGTAAGACCCATTCCTACAATTTAAAAAGGATGGTAAATACATTAGAAGCTTAAAAGAAAACTCTGCAGAGTGTCTTCAAACTTATAGATCTTTCTAATAATTACTGTCATGTATGAGAGCTATGTTAAAATTCTAGTATCAACATTGTTATGTGTGAAATTTTTGATAACTTACTTAATTTCTTTTATATGCAGTTTTCTAAATGATAAAAATGAGGATAATAACATCATTGGATATGCCAAATAAAAACAAACAGCCTTAAGTAAGCAGAAATTTTATTTCAAAACACTATTGTAATAGGATGAATGCTCTGACCACAAAATTTGCAATCATCTTAAAATTCAAGAGAAAAGGTCCTTATTTCTAGGAATGTGTAAATAAGGCTAGCAGAAACTTTGCTAGGGAAGGGAACAAGCAATGGGTGTGAGCAGAAAGCATGGCTGGGGTGTCTTAGGAGGAAATGTCTGTCTCTGATAGAGAATACTTGAAAAGAGCTTTCAAAGAGGGTGGGGTATTCCATACATTAGTGCTTATTTCAACTTAGGGGAAAGTCAAAAAGTTCAAAGCTCCATGGGGAGAAAAGAAACTGATTAGTTTGGTCAAGGTAAGTTATTGAGTTTAAGTAAGAGACAATTGTGAACATTTGGTCAGATAGCTAGAAAGTCTAAATGAGATATATTGCTGCTTAACCTTAGTTGGCTATTATTACATGATATTTTTAAAATCATTGGGGTATAAAAAGATTATTCACGCAATTAAAAAATAAAATTAAAAATGGGATTACAAGGTTGTCATTTTTAGCATTCATGTTTGTTCTTGTATTGATATGCACAGAACTAAAATTTCTCTTTATTCTTCTGGCAAAGAAACTGATTTAATTGAGCTCACTATATAGTATAATCTGGAGGAAAACATCATTAAAATCCTTTTAGATACTTAGTTTAAATGTGGCCTAGACCTTACTTAAGAATTACGTCTATTAAGTATTTTGGAAACTGAGCTTTTAAGGCCATAAAATTATGATTCCTTTTTAGGGCAACATATGAGACATGATATTAAGTGTGTCCTTGTCAAAATATCATGGTTTTTCTCAACTTTGAGGTGTAAAATATCTTCATGTTTAAAATTAAGGTATCATGAGTTACATATTTGGATAAAAGACTGGCATTTCCTTTTCTGCATCAATGTTAGCCATCTCTACGTCCATTCTGCACTCCACGGTACCTTAAAGAAAAAGCAATTATGTCTCCTAAATAGAACACCCTTTGACTACTCCATTTATGTAATAATGGCCCTCTACATGAAACATTACAGATATAAGAGAATATCATTATTTAAAAATTTCAAGAAAACTGAAAGGAGAAAATAAATATATATACCAACTATGTAGAGAAAGTATAGTAGTAAAAAATAAACCAGTCTTATAAATTTTATAATTGGAAAATACTTGGTTCTTAGGCAAAATGAAGTTCTAAATAGTTTAATATAGTATATAGCAAATCCAATATTCAAAAAATGAGTATTCTTCAAATGAGTGATATTATTTTAGCATCAATAAAACTGTTAAAAATATATTTCATAAAACTTCACAAGATTATCACTGAAAATCAGCTTCTGAACTCCACTGGCACAAAAACAAGCCCCTACTGTGTGAGTAGCTACCTCTGAAAAGCTGTATCTACAGAATTGTTGAGATGAGATTGTATAATGTTGGAACTCTTGAGCTGCCAAGTTATAGGAACTTCTTTAACTTGTTACTTGGAAAGCTTTATGGATTCCTGGTATATCAGTTACATGGCCAATTTTTAGAGCTCAGAGCTATTCTGGAAGTTACCATTTTCTCCAAAAACAGATGAGGGAAAAAATATTCTCCTATCATTGTATCAGTAGGATATCACCAAGACTCAAAAAGACACATTAAATAGGTTTATACTAATAGGAAAAGAAATTATTAAAGCGGATAATTTGCAAAAAAATAATATGCTTTGAATTGGGGAAAGGCAAATATTCCCTGGAGAGTTTTTGATAAAGAGTCTATTAATTAAAACCTAATTTTTAGGCAATTACAGATTGATACTGCAAATGTCTCCTTTTAGTACTAAAGTAGTTTGCCCTTTAAAAAATTTAGACATGTAAAAAGAAAATCAAAGTCTTATGAATACCCCTCAACTTCTTATGCAAAAGAGAAGGTAAAAGCTTCAGGCACCTATGAAGGACTGGCCTTACAGATCATTCATTAAGGAAATTCCCTGCTAAACTCCCATAAGCAAGGGCATGCAAATTGTACCTGTGTCTAGCAACTAAAACTAAAGCCTATCCAATTCTACACTAATTATGAATTACAAGTTAATCTTTACAGATAACCTAACTGACAAGACAGAATCAGACATTCTTCCACCTGCCCAGGGACATCTACATAATTTATGCTTCCTTCACTCCCTTTTTCCAGTCTAACATTCCCCTTATACCATGTAAAATGTAGATTTCCTTGCCTCACAAGAATGTAACCACTTTGCCTCATCAGCCTCCCCTCCAGCCCTTTTTTCTTTCTCTTGATATGCCTTTAGATGCTGAAGGTTCCAACTTCCCCTTAGGAAAAACAGCCAGCTTCTCTGTAGTTTGTGTTAGGCTCATCATCAAAATCTTGGCTTAATAAGTCTCCCTTGATTGAGATTTTTGCCTCAATCATTTACATGAGTCAACAGACTATGTTCTGATAAAGTTAATCAGGCATAAAAGAATGAAATAGAGTGAAAGTAGGAAATGAAATAACACTATATTATAAAAAATATAAAATGATAATACATCACAAAATTGAGTATTCTTATACTTGTAAATTTATATTAAAGGTAAAGTTAAGATGTGAAGAGGTTTAATGTAGTGCTACTAAATAATATGGAAGCATTTAAACAATTTAATATTCAACAGCAGGTTAATTAAGTAAAATATCTCTGACATAGTTCACAACTTTGAAATATGATCTTATCACATGTTTTGAATTTGGAAAATATTAAATAATAGGTGAAAAAGACAGGGTACAGATTTGATAATTTATTCCACTATTTATTAGAATTTTATGTATGGAAAATATAAGAAAACCCAATGCAGTCTATGTTAATAGCAGCAGTCATTATGTTAAGTAGACAGGGAGGGATTCCGTCTCTCCTAGGGACAAAAGTGAGTGCTGTTGCCTTGGTGCAATTGCCCCAGCTGGGAAAAAGGACAAGGGTAAGACACAGGCCCACATCTTGGTCCCGCCTTAACTTTATCCTGTCTCGAGCAACTGCCATACGTGGGGTAGGAGGGAACACCCTATGAATCTGCCAATCAGAACGTGGTGTGCCAGCTGCAAAAGAATGCAGAGGACTTTCTAGCCCACAGACCAAGCAGCAGAAGCACATAAAGTCTGGAAAGTGACCTAGAACCCACATGCACAGTAAGCCTGAAGTCAAGCAACTCCCAAATCAAAGTGATTCCATGGTGATGTTTGAACCACTGGGAGATCCCTATCCGGACACCCTAAGACAAGACCCAGACCATAACCAAGCTCTCTTTTCCTGATGCGGCAAGGGATCTGGTCATCCTCTGTGGAGTATGTATCTTGCTCTGTAAAGCTTTATCTTGCTATTGCCCTATAATCCTATTATAATCCTATCTTGCTCCCTCTCAATAAATTTTACCTCATGCTTGCCTGACTTTGGTGTGTCTGGTCATTCTTTGACCATGGGCATGCCAAGAACTGACATTTCAGACAGCAACTTGACAATTATAGTGATTTTCTTTCTTCTACATTGCTTTATTTCTCAAACAATTTTAAACTAGTATACATATTTTCCAAATTTGTGTTTTAGACCTAAGAGAACAGACTTTAACTCAGTGCTTAAGATCTTGGTCTTTGGAGTCAGACATCCTTAGTTCCAGAAATACTATTAAAGTAGACATTACGAATAGTCACCAATATCTAGTCTTTCTTCCATGCATACAACATACCACCATGTCCAGTGCTCTTAGGGTATTTGACTAACTCTGGCAAATGGGGTGTATGTGAACATGACATGTGTTACTCACGAGGCAAAACTTAGAACTGCAAATTTGAGTGTTGTTGAAAGCTTGGCATTTATCCATGAGGCTGAATCAGAAGATCTAGGACAAGTGGTTGAAGAGAAGGAAAGAAATTTGTTACTTTGCTGGCAAAGGAGGAAAAAGGTAGACTCTCATCCCAAAATACAATTTTTCCTGAACATAGGCAGAAATACAGAGCTTTTAAAGGGAGGGCCCTTCAGTTCCACAGTGTTGTGGTTAATTATTCTAATCATCCCATTTTTGCCAAAGACAAAGCCTGTGAACTCCACTAGCCTCCCAGCTGGAGGACTGGTGCCACCTAGGATAAGTACAAAAGATCTTCTCCCTGCTCCTCCCTACCACTGACCTGAGGCTGGGATGCAGGTTTCACTTCTTGAAAAGATTGGGGGAAGTTTCAAAGAGACAGAAAATATTTTTTGCTGTTTTTTTGTTTGTTTGTTTGTTTTCTTTTCTTTTTCCTGGCCATTTCATGTTACATAAGCTATTCATGCTCTCTCTTTCATCTCAGAGGTGAATTCTAAATCCATGTGTCAAGAAGGTGGGTCCTCTGTCAGCTTTGGTCCCTGAATGACTATGTAGAAAGAACTTCCTAGAAACACTAATTAAACATAACTGAGAATCCAATAAATACTTTGTTGTTCTGGTAATTATATTATTATTTTGGAGGCTGTTTTTTATACCAGTATAAGCTTAAATTATAATCCTAATAGAGAAATTGGTAACGATCAATGTGATCCTTTTGCAATAAAATCTAAAATAGGTAGTACTGATGAAGTATCCTGGCTAAGTAAGTAACCTACTTTCACCAAACATAAGTTTTCTCATATTTAAAATGATGCTAAAATTATCACTTATCTCATTGTGTTGTTATAGCCCAACGAGGTTCATTGTCTCCTGCTCAAGAGGAACCCAATACACTAAGACACCAAGTGTTATAGCATAGAAAGAGTTTAATATCACAGGAACCATGCAAGGAGATGGAGAAAAGTTCTCAAAACCATCCCCCAAAATATTTGGGAGAAAAGGTTTTTAAAGATAGTTTGGGGGCCAAAAAGCTAGGCAATTGGGTCTGCTAATTGGCTGGGTTCAGGGCAAGAACGTAGGGGTCTAGAAATTATCTCCTTTTTTGAGTCAGTTCTTGGGTGAGAATAACAATACAGAATTCAGAAGTAAGTGAGAACATACCCATAACAAAATAAGGAAGACCCATAATGACTTATATGCATGGCACCCTAGTATATTTTATTCACCTATATACCTGAATGTCTATGTATGCAAGATCATCTCATTAGACTTCCAGTGAGAGGGCATTCCTGTCATGTTTTTATGTAAAGTTTCCACCACTTTACTACTGAAATTGTAAAGGCCAGGAGTTGAAGAGCAGGCTGGACAACATAGCCAGACCCCTGTCTCTTTAATTAAAAAATAGAAAAAGTGAAATGACTATGTTCCAAAGAAGAATAACAAGGAACACAACACCTTTCAAGTTAACATAAATAAGCAAGCAAAAATAAATACATAAAGCAGTGGAAATAGCCTGAATTAATTATAAGGGCTACAGAGACCAGATTACTGGAGTTACAAAAAAACATAGGACAAGACTGGATAGGATTTGCTACCAAATTGGAACTGTTATCAAATTTCAACAATAAATGCACTCTGAGGTCAGAGGGTCAGACTGAGGTACATGAGAAAAAAAGTAGGAGACAGATAAATTAAATAACTGAAAATTCTAACAGACCTAGATAAAGAATCAAGCTGGAGCCACCACAAAGTAGATTATCATATATAAAATATGCCTTAGATCTGAGTTAGCCTTTTAATGTCCACTGAAATTTCATTTGCATAAACAACCACTATCTTACCTGATTTAATGAAATAAGGTTTCACTTAGACTCTTTCATTCTATCTTGGCCCTCTCCAATCCATTTTCCACATATTGACTAGAGAATCATTTTTAAAGGCCAACTTTAATTCCAATTCAAGATAATAGACTGGAAACACACATGCTTATATTTCATTCCTTGTGAAACTGTATTAAAATAGAGCAAAATATTTAAAAATATCATAATAAATAAGAAAAGAAAGTATTTCAGTGAATATACAATTTCAAAAAAATAAAAAACATTGTATACTACTCAGTATTCTCCAGATAGGATGTGTGTTTATGTGTGTGTGTATATGCGTGTATATGTACAAGGGCTGTCCAGAAAGTATCCAGCCATTGTCAATATAACAAGAAGGGTTACATGGCTGGATACTTTCTGGACAGCCCTTGTACATGGCTGGATATTTTCTGGACAGCCCTTGTATATATGATTTATTATAAGGAATTGGCTAACACTATTATGGATTCCGTGAGCCCCAAATCTGCAGTGTGGGCTGTCAGGCTTGATTCCCAGCAGAGATGATGCCACAGTTTTGTCTGAAGGCAGTCTACTGAAGAATTTTCTCTTGCTTGTGGGACTGTTTTTGTTGTCGCTGTTGTTGTTCTATTCATACCTCCTAATGCCTACCCCCTTTATAGAGAGAAATCTGCTTTACTCAAAGTTCACAAATTTGTTAATCTCCAAGACCACTGTCCACACATAAAATTAATCATTACTAAATAGAAATATACATTGGTAGATGAATCAAAGCAGAGGACTCAGCAATCTTTTCTTCATGGGGAGCTTTATAGCTCATGAAAAAAATGTAAAGAAACAAAAATCTATATCTAAAAGAGTGAGAAATGGGTGAAAATCAGATATATTTATAAGAAAAGAAGCATATTTAGACAATGGCTATTTCCCCTTCTCTCTCAAAAGCTAATATACAGAAGGGTCAGTTAACAGGTATTTTATCTCCCAGACAATATAGAAAACAAAATAAAAATATATAATAAAGAATTTTGGTTTTTTTACTCATAAGATTTGAACAAACAGCAAATGATTAAATATTACAAATGTTTATGTTCAGAAGAGAACCTTTGTTTTGGGGAATTTAGAATGACCAATTTTCTGCTCACTCACCTAATAACAGGCTTGACATTAATTAACATAGCCCCACTCACAGAAATTCCAGTAGCTTCAGTTTACATTTTAAAAGGATAGCCCAGGGTTGGCATGAATGTGCAGAACATCAGCAAAATAGCAAGATAGCCACAAGCAATAAACAACAAAAATTAGAAGAGACAAAAATATTGTTCAAGGAGCACAATGGAACTATTAAAGATGCAAATTATTTTCCTCCGAGTTATAAAATATAAGATAAAAACAAAATATACGTAGAGAACCAGTTCAACATATAGTCATCTAATTAATAAGAGTTTCTAAAAGAAAATAAAATAAAATTTTCAAAGGAAGGCAGGAAATTAAGAAAGAAGAAATAGCACACAGCATTTCCCAACTGTTAATGTTCCAAGTCCCCTTACAAGACGAATTTTTAAGAGGTTCTAATGATAAAAAAGAAATGACACCTAAAAATCACAAGAATCAGATTGGCCTCTGGCTTTTAATCAATGACATCAGGTTCTGGAATCCAATGGAGCAAAGACTCAAACGTTCTTCCGGGTAATGATATGAATCTAGAATGCTATCCACAGCCAAATTATCAACCAATTGCATGGAAAGCATAATAAGGTAGGGATGTGAGAGTGCGAGTGAAATTTAATGTCTCAGAAGGCTAACACCCTGTAATTTCTTTCTTAGTACATTATTTGAAGCTGTGCTCCTGCTGACTGCAGAATAAGCAAAATGGGAGGAAGACAGAAGACACAGGACACTGTGGATCCAACTCAGAAATTGTACCCAGCCTCGAGAGCTCCCTATCCATAGTAGAAAGAGCTCTCTAGAAAGGAGGTAGCTGGAATAAAAGTACACTGTGGAGATCAGGTAGTAGATGAATGTTCAACATGATAAAACAGAGAAATTGAGAAAAAAAAAATAAGAAAGGCAATTGAAAGCACCATTAATTTTGTAAAAAAATGTTCAATAAGAAAATATAACCCTAGAACTTTTATGGTTCTTTAACAATGTATATTTAGATTTCCATTATACTTTAAACTTATTCACTGCTCATAGAAAAAGAAAGTCTAAATTAAGTAAGGTTTTGTATCTGAAAACCAAGATTATCATCATTTAAATTGCACTTGGTAAAATATAGATGACAGATGATGGAAGATCAAATATGTAGGTAGAGGAGAAGGGAAAAAAAGAAAGAGTTGATGAACAAAGCCACAAGGATTCAATATATAATTTCTATAATTCACAAAATGTGAACTAGATTTTAAGCACATTTTTTGATAGAGGTAAAGATAATCAATAGAAAACAACTTGTAAAGAGAGGAAGGACAGAAAGTAGATCGTATGAGTTAGCTAAGTCATTATTTATCACTAGATAGAAAATCAACAGATAATTATTTTAAAGTGAACATACATCAAATTGTAGTATTAACTGAGGTGGTTTTGTAATGTTTAATTTGGATAAGTTGAACTACATTATCCAGAATTTCCACTTTTGTATGTTTCTATTTAGGGTGGACCACAAGGGAGATTCTTGGGAGATTTAGAGGAAGGAAGGGAAGGAAAGATCAGCTATTCTGTAGTTCATGCACATTGTTGTAAGGTTTGCTGCCTGACATCCTCGGCATGAGGTGACAGTTAGCCAAAAACTGCTCTACATGATTCTGGATCTTCCTTCAGCTTCTTTGACTCTGAGGCCAGGTGTGTGTGTTTATACCCATGATGAAGCAGCCCCAGCTCCTGCAGAACATCTACACCACAGTTCTTAGGGGCATTAAGAACTGACATGGTTTCACAGTATGCTCATTCACTCCAGCTCCTGTAGTGGGATTCAGCTTGCTCTTGATCACCCCCTTTTTCTACATCTCTTTTTTTTGTTTTTCTTTTCTTTTCTTTTTTTATTCCAGCATATTACAGGCATACAAATGTTTCAGTTACATACATAGCCTTTGCTCCACCCGACTCAGACTAACTGCATGCCCTGTGGACTTTGGGCTTCAGCATCAGACCACAATCCACAGCCTTACAGAGACTAACCAACAGCACAATTTCATAAGGTCAAATCCTGTAACAAATCAAGGCAGATGTATTTGTACATATCTCCAAGTGATTCTGCTTCCTTTGGTGGAGCATGACTGACACATAAATTAAATGATTCAGAAGTATTATATTAGATTATATTATAATTAAATATTATATCTGTAATATGCTTTTAAATAAATACTAGGGTATTATGTATGTTTTAGTTTGTTTAGGCTATTATATGGAGCAGTTATTTGCCCTAAAAATTAATAATTAATTCATATTGATAATTGGTATTCCAAAATGGCCCTTTAGCATTTTATTAGAGAACTGACAAGTGATCCAAATGGTACTCTAATACTTGCTTTGCTTTTTTTATGAGAATGGCCTCAAGCACAAAGAAGAGGGTACCTAATCATTGGTTCTGCACAAAGTTTGCTAATTAATAGTAATCTATTGACTCTCAAGAGTGGCTTAGTTTGGACAAAAAAAATTGTAGCCACTCTATCATGTATGACTTTTAACTAGAAGCTTGTGGCACCTATCTTTAAGTATAGGGATAACTAAATTCAGTTCGAACAGGGCATGTGTTAAATAAGAAACTGATAAAATCCTTCTTGGGAAAGAAAAGGGGAAATGAGATTCCACAAGTGAAAACTAAAAGTATACTCAAAATAATTATTATGTAAAAAAGATCATAGTCCTAAGGAAGGTATGATATACATTCTATCTATATTTTAATGCTTGAATATGTGTTGTGCAATATTTAGAAGAAAATAAAAACCACCTCCTAAAGAATACCATGCTATATTTGATGATAATTTAATGAGTTTAAAAATTAAATCACAGATATTTTATATAATATTACATTTATATTTTCATGGAGAAAGTTTTAAATTCTCTTATCTTTTCTGAAAAGAAGTAACGTCATAGTGCAGCATCCAGACTAAAGGTATTCTTTTTTAATTCAAGAAGATTCTTATGATTAAGTAGTATTACTGCAGCCTTACAGCTCAAGAGGGACCTTTTTGAATGAAAGAAATTTCTCTCTACTAGGAAAAATAGTAGCCTTAGTGATACTCATAATTAAGTAGTCTTAAAAATATGCTATATCCTGCTCACAGAAAGAAATCAACATACAACTTAGGTTAGAAAACAAGAGATTTAAAAATGAAGCACAAAAATATATGAAAGTACTCAAGCATGCCTGCACATAAATTCCTAATTCTATTTTGTGAGACCCTGAGCAAGATGGGAGAGTTTTTGACTGGTAATAATGTGCTAGTGAATATTACATAATATCGTGGTTAACAGCATGAACTTTTAATCCAGATACTGGAATTGATTTCAGGTTTCATAAGAGCACCTACTCATGTGCTCTTTATGAGTATTAAGTGAATTATTATTTGTACAGTGCTTGAACATATACATGCAACACAGTGTTTATAAGTGTTATCATTATTGTTGTTGTAGTTGTAAGTATTCATGAGATGTAATGCCAAGGTTCAAGTTGCTTTATGAGTGGTGGAGGAGATAGGCAGACACAGATCTGTTAGAATGGATTAGAGTAATGCCAGAGTTACAGACATTTCTATATAGCATTTATCAATGAATGCAGCGATAGTTCCGTAACAGATGATACATCTCTAACAGTATAACTAACTCATATCTGTGAGTGCATTTGATGGTCTTTTATTTTCCACATCACTCAAGTCATTCTATTAACTTAAAGAACAAGTAAAACATTTTATAGTAAAAGCTCAGGATTCAGTTTCATTGGAAATCTGATTTTAATTTCCTGATAATAAAAAGAAACACTTTTAGTTCATTATTTGTATAACCACGGTTTGAGGGAAGAGCCCAAAGTGGTGAACATTGTGAATCACTCAATTCCAAAATGACGTAAAACAAATCAGAACGTTGACAATAAGAAATCATTCAATGTTGGAAAAAAATAAGCTTGTTTAAACTTGTATATATATATATATATATATATATATATATATATATATAATCACCAACAGGTCAAAAAAGGCCCTGATTTCAGGTTCACTGTCTGGATTCCTGTCGTCTTGTTCAGTGATTACTCACTACCATGTTCTTTTTTAATCCTTTTAAGAAGTTATTGTTATTTCAAATAATTATTTTATGAATAAGAATTTTTCCAAAATATCAAGTAGCTATCAACAAAATTATACATTTCTTGCCATATTTATTTTAACTTACCATAGGCCATTGAAAAATTTTAGCCGTAGTATTATACTGATATGTAAAATTCTTAAAAACACTATTGATTAATAATGAAGTATAAAGGGTTCTTTATTTATTGGTTTGGATTTAAAAATGGATAGAGAGCAATGTATGTGTGTATATGTATGTGTATATATTTGTGTTTATATGCATATACATATGTACATATGTGCATATATATGCACATATGTAACATATATTTGCATTTTTTTCATTTTGAAGATGTATTCCATATTTGCTATTTTATCTTAGGGACATAATCATAAATGTGAACAAAAAACTCAGTATCGTTTATAATAACAAAAATCAAAAACCATGTTCATATACAATATTAGATTAATAATTGAACAGATTATAATCAATCTATATACTGAAAATTTTAACAGCTCTTATGAACTACATTTAGAATATTTCATGTGGCATGGAAAGCCTATCAAAATAATACATGATAAAAAAATCCACTTTTAGTATAACCTCTAATTTATTAAAAACAAAAAGGTGGAAAATAAAGAAGAAAAAATGGCAACATACACATTCATGTAAGTTAAATCTGGGAAGACATAAAATAAAATGTTAATAGAGGTTTGCTTGAGTAGTGTGAGACAGCTGGCTATTTTATTTTGTTCTAAATTTCTTCTTTTTGTTTTCTAAATGTTATAAAATGTCCATCTATTATAAATGAAATCAGATAAAAACAGAACATACAATCTAATAATTAAACCTGATCATTTTGTACTGTCAATAGAATTTTAAACATTCAAAAAAAATTAAGAGATGCATTAACAGTCTATAATCTAAACATATCAAAACTATTTTGATATGTTTAAATATCATAAATCGCTTATTACATGTCATATGGAAAATAATGTTGATTTGCACCCTAATTCCTTCCAAAAGCTAAAGTAAATATCAAATTACTGTCCCCAATTTTGATGATATGGTCCTACCTTCATTGCTTTCTCTTACCCCCATGTCTGTAGGTGACACTCCGATTCTCAGTGAACACTTTTGCACTCACTTTCTCAATGCTCTCCTTTGTTAACATTTTTTTTTCTCTTTAGCAGGCCCTTTCCTATTCTCATGTTTTAGTTAAAGTCTCATCCATTTTTTTTAGGACCCAATCTAGGTTTCCATTTCTACATATCTGTGATTTTTTATGTAAAAAAAATTTAGCCACTTTTGTATTCCAGGACAATCTCTTAATAATAACTTGTAATAGTCTTATGTACAGTATAGTCAGATATACCATTCTAGTTTTGAAGTTTTAGGGGCAGAGATAAGTTGCTATATCTACTTATGTCTATTAGGAAATTTTGTATAGAACCTTAAATATAAGCAAAGTGCTTTTGAATTAAATAAATTATATTAAATCAAACTTTAGGCTCTTCAATATTTGGTTCTAGTTTTCTTTCCTGAATATATATGTGTGTGTGTGTGTGTGTGTGTGTGTGTGTGTGTGTGTGTAGGAACCTTTCCCCCTATCAAAATTCCTGATCAGTGCCAAGGATTAGTGTATGTACATGAAACAACAAATAATCACGAAGTTCCACAAGTCAGATCCATGACTGGAAATCAATTTTTAAAAACATAGTAGGATAGTTGGAAACATAATTAGGGAAGTATCCATGAGTGGAATGAATAGTGAAATGGGCACTTTTGCTATTACTCTCATTAAAATAAAAGTAGTTAATCTCGCTAATGTTTGTTACGACCATTATTCTAAAAGAACCTTCTAATTCTAGATTGAATTAACAGATGGCGAAATGTGTCAGGTATACACAAAGATACCACCAGGGGGAGTTGTGTTAGGATGTGATCTAGTGTCATATAGTATATATCATAGTATATATAAGTATATATCAAAGTAGATACCTTTTCTTTCTTTCATTTATATATTTATTTACTCATTCATTTATTTGTTTGTTTAAGCTAGGTGAGCATAAATATGTGATTTGAAAGTGATTACATCATTCTTTCCCCATGACCAATTCACACCACACTTTCAACAAATGTTCTCTTCTGACCTTTCATTTCTACATATTTAATCTCAATACCTTTTTATGGTAGATTCAGATCTTCCTAATTCATTGTATACTTACCTGACTTATTCAACCTTAAGCAATCATTGTCTCCACCAAGATCTTTCTAATTTATTGTTGCAACTAGTTTTTCCCATTATATGGATAAAAGCTGACCAATAATGTCTTTTTAAAAACTATTATTAAATTGCTTACTTTTTAAAACTGTATTTCCTTTATGCAAATAAGCAAATACATTTTGAATGTATACTCTTATCTCTAGAATAACCCATATTCAGAAAGTTTAAGAAAAAGGTTTAAAAATTATTTTAAAATAACTGTGTTATAAATTTAATAAACTTAAACATAAGTTTTGATTCTGTGATTATCATTCTCCCAACCAGAGTCTTATCTTGGCTATCCAGGTCACCCACAATTTTTCTGGGCTTTCATTCTATAAAGCACCAAGGAGGCCTGAGACTTTGCCTACTGATATATCCTGTGAGTCTAATTTGTACAGAATGCCTTCACCTTTAACAGAAGGGTAGCATATCTGAATATTCCTCCTCTCTTAAGTGACAATTCTTAATTGGCTCTTAGGTACAACAATTCATTTGTAAATAGCTTTTCTCAATGAATGACAACTCCCATCTTTTAATCTATCCCTAAATGTACATTCTAGAATTTTATACTCTCTGTCTTCTAACAGAATAAAGAATAGTATCAATCCTATTCTACAATAGAGTAGCTAAAAACCCCACACAAAGCTTCCTTTAAAAAATCCATAAATCTATACGGCATTTTCCCTGCTTTGTTTATTTGTGTATCTTCAGTGCCTACCTCAGGTCTTGATATGTACAAGCACACAATTGTCACTTAGTATACTTTTGTTTCTTTTAATTTAGAAAGCAATCCCATATGACTTCTCACCATCAAGTATAATAAACTTCTACTTTAGACTGGGTGATAGTAGCCAACCTTATTCATTCTTTTGTATTTGCTGCTTCTATTCTCACCTTGATGAACCTCTAGTCCTCAGGAACAGATCCAAGTAGAACATATCTTTTGAAGGAAATGAATGCACTTACCTTATCCAAGAAGGTAGGAAGGAGAAGAAACTTCACGTGCACATGACCCAACTTGTAACCAAAATGTTTGCAATCCCAAAATATCCTGAAATTAAAAAAAAAAAAAAATAAGAATGCCAATTACAAAAAAGCACTGAGCCAGGCTTATCCAGCCATTTTTAGGACAAAAGATAATGACATAAATGTCTCTTGAGTTACACTGCTCCAATCTACTGTGAGCCCTTGATCATAAAAGTGATTTCTAGCTCAGTTTCAACTATGGCCTAAACAACATTACATTTCTTCATCTGCAAAGTTTTAGTAAGGGGAAAAGAAGGGGAAAAAAGTCTATTTGTGTTTTTTTATATTATAGAGAAACAGCCATTTGAGTGGATTAAGACCACCACATCAAAAACGCCATAAGTCTAATAATATACTAGGTAAGATGTGAAAGGCTTAAAATTATTTTCTTTAACTTCTATCTTTTGAGTAATTCTTTTTAATAATGTATTTCTATTTTCGATTCTATAGAATCCCTTACACAGCCAAAGATACTAATAGCATTTACTAACCTCAAACCCAAGAATGTTCTGTGAATACTATTATTTGGGTTATTTGGCCTCAGTAAATTGCATTTTAGTGCTTAAAATAATGCTGATCTCACTACTACAATGTGTTTCGCATTCTCATAAGTACTAGTCCTAACAGAATTATACCACAGGGAGACCCATAATTGTTCGTCTCTTTAATGTAAATGCCATAAAAACTGCCATTCTCAGAACATTGAGAGGATAGCTTGAGAACACATTGGCCTCATTGGGTCCGTGTAGTTAGGTACTTAGATACTTATCACCACTCTATATTTTACTCAGGTTTGAAAGTATAGGGAGGCTTGTGGAAGAGGGGTAAAAATTTCTGGACAAGCACTATCAAAATAAAGCTTAGTTCAAGATATTACCATTAGGTAAGTTTGCATTCAATAAAAATGCATTAAATGAAATGATGGGAGGATATTATAAAACAACAAACAAGAAAGCCCAAATTTAACCCTGAAATGCCATAAATCCTTAAAAAGTAAATTACCATCTTAAAATGTATAAAATACAGAAATGAAGTCAGCATAAACACAATGGAAATATAAAACTTTAACTTGCCTTTTCCCATTCGTGTTAGAGAATGTACCTAAAAATAAAAAAGGGTGCTAAAGAATTGAACATTAGACTAATAATGTATGGTTTTAACATATATGGAATTTTATATTTCTTATCAAATCTTATATAACCTAATCATGGAAGTGCCATCCCATCACCTGCAATATATTCTCATTGTTAGAAGTAAATTACAAGTCCCACCCTTGTTAAAGAACACATCTTATCATTTTCACCAGAGTTAACACACAATATTTAAATAGTGCTTTATAAATTAAGATACTAAACATTTGACAGTGTTAATTCTCTTAAAATTACCAATATTTTATATTTAATCTCAATTAAAATAACCTTTATATTTCTTGAAAATTGTGAAATTTTATACTAATTTTACTGAAATTAAGCATGTAAGAAGAATCAGGAAATATTCAGGATAAAGAAAAATAATAGAGAAATAAAAATTGCTAGTTATTAAAGCATTTAGTAACATTAGCCAAAAAATAAAATATATTATCACTAGAGAAAATAATCTGTAAATAGTTCCAAATATATATTAGATTTTACTCTATTATTACAATCATACCTTAGTACCAACATAAATCCCAGATGTATTAATGTCATATTGAAATTATGACAGAAAAACACAGAAAAAAGTCTGCTTAATGATTTTACAGTTTTGAAATACAAAGTTCTTTCAAAAGCTTGATCAAAAACCTGAAGATCATAAAGTAAAAGTCTGAAAAGCAAAGTTTATTATAAGATTTAAAAATACATATTTTTATTTCATAAAAATACTTACAAATTAAAAATAATAAATTAGGTGAAATATTTGCAGAACATATGATAACCTAAAACCTCAGCTAAAAATTTTAAATGTCCATGTGAAAAGATGCTAAAACTCAAACGTGATTTAAGAAAATTAACCAAGCAGAAACAGCTGAATCCAGTAAGTCCTTAGAATAACATGACATCTACAACCTGATGAATGAAATTAGACTCTTATCTCATACCAAATACTAAAATCAACTTAAAATGTATTAAAGACTTAAATGTAAGACCTGAAACTATAAAACTACTAGAAGAAAACATAGGGGAAATGCTTCCTGACATTGGTCTGGGCAAGGAATTTTTTTTTTTTCATATGACTCCTAAAGCACAGGCAACAAAAACAAAAGCAAAAATAGACAAATGAGATTACATCAAACTGAAAATCTTCTGCATAGCAAAGGAAACAATCAAAAGAGTGAGGAGTATACCTAAGGAATGAGAAAAAATATTTGCAATTCATATATGTGATAATAGGTTAATATCCAAAATATATAAAGAATTCAACTAGGTAACAAGAAAAAAAATAACCTGATTAAAAAATGGGTAAAGGACCCATTTTTTTAAAAGAGGGCATTTCTTTTAAAAATGTCATTTCTTAAAAGAGGGCATACAATGGCCAACAAACATGAAAAAAAGTTCAACATCACTAATCTTTAGGGAAATCTAAATCAAAACTACCATGGAATATCATCTCACCTCAATTAGAAGGGCCATTATAAAAAGACCAAAAGTAACAAATGCTGACACAGATGTGGGGAAAAGGAAGCCTTATACACTGTTGGTGGGAATGCAAATTACTATACATTGTGGAAAACAGTATAAAGCTTCCTCAAAGAATTAAAAATAGAACTACCATATGACCCAGCAATCCCACTACTGAGTATATATCCATAGGAAGTGAAAGCAGGACGAGGAAGAGATATCTGAACTCCCACGTCCACTGCAGCACTATTCACAAGAGCCAAGAAAGGGAATCAATATAAGTGTTCAATCAGAGAGTGAATGGGTAAAGAAAATGTGGTGTGTGTGTGTGTGTGTGTGTGTGTGTGTGTGTATGTGTTTGTGTGTGTGTGTATTATATAATGGAATACTACTGCCTTAAAAAGAAAAAACATGTCATATGCAACAATATGGATTAACCTAGAGAATATTATGGTAAGTGAAATAAGGCAGGAACAGAATCACAAATACTGTGTTATCTCATGTCGCTGTAGAATCTAAAAAAGTCTAACTCACAGAAAGAGGAAATAGAATGGTGGTTACTAGCGGGTATAGTAGGGTGAGGTGGGGAGGTGTGGTTAGTGGTGTTACAGAGATGTTGGTGAAAGCATAAAAAATTTTCAGTTCAACAGGAAGAATAAGTTCAAGATATGTATTGTACAACATGGTGATTTTAGTTAATAAGAATGTATGGTATACTTGAAAATCACTGAAAGATTTTGTATTCTCGCCATAAATAAATATGTGCGGTAATGCATACATTAATTGGCTTTATTTATCATTCTATAATATATTCATATTTCAAAACATGTATACCATAAATACATAAGATTTTATCTGTCAATTAAAGAAATGATGAAAAGAAATTAGGTAACATTTCCTATATGGAAAGCAAACCAAAAATAAGAATCTTTCACTGTTCAAAATGTATAATCTTCTACTACTAACTTGTAATTAGATGATTTTCCACTGTGTTATACTTATCACTATGTAAGGGCCCAAAAGCTTCCGGGGAACTATAAACAGATGTGGAAGAGCATGGCTGACAGCCTCTTAGAATCAATAAGAGGTTCATTTGATCCTTATGCTGGTATAATCTTATAGGAAAAAATCAACAAGATTTCTGAAAGGAAGTGTGCCTAATACTTCTTGAGTACTCGAATTTATATATAATAACTCAATGGATCAAAATAAGGATTAACAATTTGTAAATTTTAAAAATAATTAGGAAAGTATATAATAAACATGCCTTTTTATTATCTGTATTTTTGAGGCTTTGGTATTTGTGGCATTCCACACACTGAAAGGACTGCTCCTCCCCTCAGGGTTAGCCAATTCTTAGAAATAGTAAAAGACTTGCCTGCAAATGTGACTATTATATGGAAACAGACAAAGCCAGACCCACACCACCAACCACCTCCTCTATTAGGCTTTCTACTCAGGGCCACTACTCCTCTGCCTTAATTATGCCAGAGCAAAGTATCAGACAACTAGAAACAGCTCTGTGTCCCCAAGCCTACAGAAATTACTCAAACCAGCCAATCCTAAATTTGCTGAGCCTTCCTTGCAAGTTGCTTTCTGTGGAAACCACAATGAAGAATCTTGCCCAGTTTTCTCCTTGTCCCTTGTGTCTCCTGACCAACACTGTACTTCCCTGTAGCATGGTAGCATTCCCTTTTCTCTTGGGATCTGGGCACATAATCAACTACCTTTTCAAATGGCAGTAGTCTCCTGATCTCTTGGCCTTGCCATATCTGATTATGATTAAAACCTGCATTTTAAATCAAAGGGCTTCAGCAGCAGACTACTTAGAGTAGAAAACAGATCTCTGAAATTGGCATAAAAATTATATGGATAAGAAATTGCCTTGGAAGTTAACTAATAAACTTAGAAAGAAAGGTATAAAACATATAAATAGAGGTCTTTAGAGACAAGGATAATATTTCTCTTTAAGAAAGATTTAAAAACAAATAATATGGAAGAAGAATATTTAGTACACTCTCTTAGGAAAAAATGCCAAATGAATTGTGTAAATATTAAGAGTATATTGAGACAAGTGGGCAGAAAGTTGAAAGAAGAGTCAATAAATACAATGTGTTAAAGATATACATATATAAGTTATATTTTGACAATAATATAATGTTATTAAGGTACCCATTAATAATTGACACAGTATATTTTTAAACAGGATTATACTAGTGCAGCTTTGCAATAGGAAAGGATTATCAAGTAGTATGTATAATTGCTAATTAATTGATTTAATCTCTACATACTAAATGAGTGCCCATTTCCCACAATATATCATTCTAGAATCTAAGGATCCAAAATTAGTAAATTATAATCTCTGTCTTTAAGGTCCCAGAATCTAGTAATAGACACAACCAAAGAATAGAAACGTAAAAAACTGCATGATAAGAAAAACATAAGCACAAAAATAAGAGTGCTTGATTTTTTTTAATTAAAGTTATATCCAAACATAGATATATTTTTGGAAGCTATAGGCATATGCAAAATAAATTTGACCTCAAACTTGTGTCATTGTTTCACTTGCAAACAAATATATATGTGTAAGTTATATATTTTAATATTATACTGTTATTTTAAATATTTATTTGAATTGTGATCTTTTAGCATTGTATAAATTTACTTTTTAATTATCAATTAAATAATTTTGTTTACCCTAATACATTCTTGTATTATTAATAATTCATTTATTCTTTCAAACACAATTTATATACTTTCTAGTATGTGGTGCTTTCTACTATGCATCATTTTTTTCTATGGGCTAGCTAGGCAATTATAAATTATTTCAAATAAGTCCCATTTTTGCAAAGCAATCTGAAATATAATTAAGCCATATTGACCATTACTACTAGTCAGGCAACAAATCAGTTTCCTAATAAAAGTATTAAAACTACAGGGTGAAAATAATAGGGGACTTATCTATTTATATGAGGAGAAAAAATAAATCAGCAGAACTGCCTTTTTAAAAATGATACTTCAAAACTCATAGATAAATCTTTTCAATTTGGATTTGGAAATGTAATATTAAATTAGTGACCACAATATATTATTAAGTACAAAAATTCTAAAGGCGATGGATCCAACTCAGGAATTGTAAATATGTAAAAATAAGCTGAGTTTCAATGTGACATAATTTAATTAGGTTGGAAAAGGGCACTAAAATTCAAGTTAACACAAAAAAAAATATTTTTAAAGAGTAAAAGATCATTTTCAAAAGGATAATCAGCAATCAGAGAAACTATGATGTAATATAAACAAAGGATGACTGACAAATCCTAAAGCAATATGTTTTCCCAGAGATAGTTTAGATTTAAATGCATCATCCTGTTCCAGCTTCAGTATGAAAACACAAAATTGATGGTAGTTTGCTATATGAGATTAAAGGGATTATAGTTTTGGAGTTTCAATTAACAAAAACCAATCTAAGCAAAATAACCCAAAAGTTATTATAATAATATGAAGATTATAAAGTAGTCCTCAGAATAGAAGGATATAAGTAATAGGAACAAAAAGATAATTTCTACAGGTACCAGAGTATTAGCTCCAGAATGAATTAACTTCTGTTAGTTTATATTTAAATTCTGGAAGGAGAAAATTTCACTGGTCTAACGTAGACCAGATGTTCCACCCTTACTCATAAAAAGGTAGATTTGATTATCTGTGATCAAAATTGTGGTAAACCTGAAGAAGCAGTAAAAAATAGAATGTGGTCCACTCATTTATTTATTTTATCTTTCAAATAATTATAGTCTGCATTCTTGCTGGTCCAATAGTAAACCTAAATGAAAGTAATTTCAAACCAAAGTCTATCTGTTACTTTTTTTCAAGCTTTAAAACTAGACCTGATATAAGAGCTTATACAGAAGAATATCATGATTGGCAAAAACAAAGTAAAGCAAAGTAAAACAATATTTTTTAACAGGAAATGGGTAATTCCCTAAAGAAAAATATAATTCCTGTCACTAACAGAGGATGCTAAAGGGATAACCAGGAAAAATGATAGAAATTTAGCAGAGATAAGTTTGATAAAAGACAAGTAGGGCACTCATTTCAATTTAAAAAGATTTGCTCCATGCCTCTTCTACATGATACAAGGAACCAACAAGTATAAGGCTTAGTATTCGCAAACAGGATTCTTGTCTATGGGTCTCTCCAATCACCTGGGAGGAGTTTCTGCGTTAATCCACTCTCCAAACTTACGTCTACATTAACTTCATATATGGAATCTCTCCAAGGCATGTTCTTCCTGATGATTGAGTTCTAGATACTTAAATATTATCACTAACATTTATCATCTATGCCAAACTTCAAAAGTCTGAATGCTGATTCATTAATCTTCAAAAAGAAAATAAAAATATATAGTATCTAAAAAAGACAATCTGAGTTTCTAAGGATTTCTTCCCTCAATATGCACTCCATCGAAATTGGTAATACTTCTCTCTGACTGGGTCCTACAGTCAAGTTTGATACATTTCTTGACACTCTCCTAAAATGAAATGCATAACCATTAGATAATCAGTGTCTAAGACTCATTCCCTACAAGTGTAAATTAGACAAAATCTGTTAAAAGTATCATGCTAATCCCTTAATTGTTTCTAATATAAATAGAGTTAGCTTTACTGGGAATCTTATCACATTTTAACAGTAGGAGAATTGTTTGTAGAAGAAAGACCAAACAATTTTGTTCATTAACTGGCACTTTAGAAATCATCATGAAAGGGAGGGAGACTTTTTGACAAAATAAGACTTGATGTAACCTTTCAAATTTTTCTGTTTTTTAACAGATGATGTGGAAATGGAGATGAATCATAATAAA
Source organism: Mirza zaza (assembly GCA_008750895.1). NCBI lineage: Eukaryota > Metazoa > Chordata > Mammalia > Primates > Cheirogaleidae > Mirza > Mirza zaza. The sequence goes on along the minus strand of VSMD01076908.1, from coordinate 78,595 downwards.
ATGATAGACATGGAGCCAATTTCCGAAAGGCACATCTAGTGTCCAGGTAGAGACAAAATAAAGATAAGCTTTTTTATGAGGCAGTAATATAAACTCCATAGTCATCCAAAATCCACAGTTTCCCTGATTGTTTATCTCATGTCCAACTAGAAGTGAAGGCAAATTTTTCTTTTATTTAGTGTAGAATTCTTCAGGTTTGCCAGGCAATTTGAATTGTGATCACTACCTTGGGTTTTCGGTAGAACTATGGAAGTGCTAGTCCAGAAACTATAATTTTCTTGTAAAGAAAAAGCACTTTAATGGTCTACCTGCTGATCAACACAAGGCTGCAAATAAAGGATCCAGCAGGCAGTACTGCAAGTAAAATGCTGAGTGTTTTCTTAAGGATCAAGAGGAAAAAAAAATGTATACTTCACTAATAGATGTTTCCTTTGAGTCTTCAAGAACTAAAAGCAAGGATTGTGAATGCCATCCTCATTTCTTATCCAATTTTTCATATTTTTATAAGCTATAATAAAAGTTGAAAGGCGCAGAGGTACCAATCAGTTAGATCTGGGCTTAAATTTCCTACCCTTTACTAGCTGTATAGCATCACATCTTCAATCTTGTGTTTCATTATACATAAAAGTGATCAAGAGCTATTGAGAAGAATCAATAAAAAAATTTAAATAAAGCACAAGTCACAATGCCTAATGCATGGTAAGTCTTCAAAGTATAGCTATTAAAACCATAGTATTATGCATCATTATCACAGCAGGAACATGGGGAATTGATATAAAATTTCTATTTCTAATAATGCCAAACTAAAACACAACCTGTTTTTGATGATGCTATGTTTTTCTTCACTTTTAAATCTATTAAGGCTTAAGAATCAAAAGACTAGCATGAAATTGGAGGTAACATCAAAAGTAAAGTATTTAAGTTCACTTGAAGGTGAATCTTAAAACCATAAATAGTATGTTTTCTGGGATGGTAAAGAAAATGACATATAACTCACTGGTAACTAATCCTGTTTTTACAACTGTACTATATATTAAACTATATCAATATGGTATAAAGCTTATTTTCTTCCAAGAATTCCTGTGCCTCCATATTGTAAACAAACCTGGGAGGTAAATAAGCTTCTGCCTTCTGCCTCTTTTAAGGGCACTGCCATCAGAATTTTCTTAATAGTTTTCAATTAAGTGACGTGTATTTTATTCAAATTGCACTAGAAAATTCTATGTGATTTGTATCTTATGGGATTCAAAATATTATAGTAACTTTCCATGGTGGAAAATGGAGAACTTTATTATATGGGCTTCCAAGTAATATAATAACCTGAAAAACTTAGGTTTACTTATACTTTCCAAGATCCCCAGTGAAATGACTGAGAGGATCTAAATAGTGAGTGAATTTGGGATGGTCTCTAAAATACTATAAATTTAAATTCCATGTGACTTTTTTCTACTTTAGAAACTCTGCTATATATAGAACAAATAGGAACAGATTGAAAGAAAGCTTAACTTGGCCTTCATCTCTCTTTAGTTTACTTAAGAAGTTAGTGGAAGTGGTTTCATTAAAGCAATATTAATACTCCCTAACTCAGAGGAAGAGAGAATAAAGACAAACTTGGGGACATAAATGAGGGCAAGAGTCTTTAAAGACCACCTATTCTGAACTCTGATGATCATGCTCTATCTTAATTTATCCCTTCTATTGTTTGTATTTCTTTTGGTATTTATATTTTGAATATTTTTTCAGCATCACCACCATGATCAGCCATTTGGTAATTATTTTACTGAAGCCTGGCTTATTTTCCCAAATGATTTGGTTTAAGCAGAAAATCTTTCTTTGCTTTCTACATCTAGAGCCCAAGAACTGTAGGTACTCAATAAACATTTGATAATACATTACGTTTTCATCCTCGATGCCTCACAAAAGAGGAAATCTCCTGATGGCCTAAAAGTTCACATTTAGCTTAAACTTGTGAATACAAAACCACATCATGACTTCATGGATCTCTTTGGAGAGTCTCAAGTTAACTTCACAAACTTTATACTGGTTCATTTTCTTTTAAATGTCAGAAAAGGGTAGGTGATTGCACTTTAAATGTCTGGAGTGACTACTCTATCGGCTTTAAATTATTAGCTATTGCTAGTCCATGGAGTTCACAACACACACACATAGTCCAGACTAATAAGGATGTCCCCAGGGTTTGCATTACTAACAGTTCCTAACAAATTCAGCTCTGTGGGATTCTCAAAGTAATGTGCTATTTAAATGGATTTGTCTCCATGTGTTTCTGTCCAGGTTCTTTCTTAGAAATAAATGCATTTTAAGTTCTAAGTTAAAATGACAATTATAATCTTCTCAATTAGCTAATCAAAATAAGAATGAAGCTCATGCAAATCAATTATTTAAATAATAGCATTACTATAGTGCAAGATGCAGGAAAATGATATGATTTTGGAATTTTAGAAATATATTGATTTTATGAGGCAGAAAAATATAGCAGAGCGTCAGAGCCAGCCTACTATTTTAGAAATTGGAATGATAATTTAATAAAATCTGTATGTTACTGATAAATTCCAAAATAGCAATGTTTCATTTTTTTGCCAGTAATTTTTCTCTGTATGCAAGTATTATAGTACTATTTTCATTAATTGGAATAAAACATCAATAGCTCAATACTAGCAGCAATAGAACTATAGAGTCATTTTTAAATTCAGCATGTAACTCCTTGAGCTTAATTTTTTCTGGGTATTTTAATAGACACTGGTGGCATTTAAATAACAATTTGCCAGTCAGATAATAATGTGATGCTGGCAAATGAAATCAAATCAAAAAGCAAATCAATGATAACATCCAGTAAATCTTGATAGAATTATCTAATAATTTAGGATCAGAAAGTTTTATTATCATTATAGTTTAAAAAATGGCAGTTTTGATTTGGAAGGTAAGGGGGAAATATCATTTATCATATACATAGATAATTCTTATTTTTTATCTATTGATACTATTTTTAAAAGATGTCTTCTATTAGTAGAGAGAATTTTGTAATTCCCCCGAGGAAGGAGAAAGGGATTTATAAAAATGCAGGAATAATTTTAAGCAGCAAATTTAAAGAAAAAGCTTAGAATAGGAAAGAAAGAATATAAGAGTATTCTAAATACTTTTTCTCTTCTCTCCAATTCTAGGATCTATAAAAAAAAGAAAGACAACCTACTGCATTCTTAAAAATAAATCTTGGATTTCTCATCTCTTTTGTAGAAGATAACTAATTGAGTAACTACAAAATTAAGTGGATATAAGTGGATGAGCTTATAGATTATTTTTAGGAGAGCCAGGAATAGGAGTATACAAATCTTTTAAAAAGTGTTTTATATTTTATAATGACAAACAATAGACTTTAGATTTAGTGCATTACTAAATCAATTGTACTTTGAATAAAATATTACCAAAAGATTTGGCAGAACATAGAGTATTGGAAAGATTATTGAACTTGGAGTTGGGAGAGCAGGATTGTACTCCAAATTAGGCATGAAAGATATTTAAAGCTACCCACAGTTTTGATAATTTTTAACAAAATATTCAAATCCAAAGACACTTAGATATCTTTTTTAAAGTTTTATTTTTGAACTAACTTTAGACTTAGAGAATACTTGTGAAGTTCTACCAAGAGTTCTCATATTTCTCCCCCAGCTTTCTCTAATATTACCATTTTATATTACCATAGCACAACAGTTAGAACCAAAAAATTAACATGGGTACAAAATTATTAACTAAAGATTTTACTCAAATTTTACCATGTTTTCCACTCTTGGGATCTTTTTGTTCTAGGATCAAATCCAGGATTTCACATTGCATTTAGTATTTCTCCTTAGTCTCCAGTAGTCTATAAATAGCTTTTCAGGCTTTCCTTGTCTTTCATAACCTTGACACTTTTAAAAAACATTGATGGTGTATTTTATCTAATGTCAATTTGTGCAGGTCTGATGCTTGCTCATGACTGGAGTGATGTTTTCCGTTTTTGTCAAGAATGTCACAGAACTGATGTTGGGTTCTCAAAGCATCCTATCAGAGGGTTCATGATGTTGATTTGTCTTACTACTGCTGATGCCAACCTCCTCAGTCTGTCCACTCTAAAGCTACTGTCTTTCCCTTTGTAGTACATACACACATACATACATTTTTTGTTTTATGGTTTATAATCAAGTACTATCATTCATTTTTATGATCAAATTTTTAGGCACTACTTCAAATTGGCTCTTGTGTTATTCAACAAGCTGCCATCTTATTTTGAGCATGACTTTATCTTTTAAAACTAAAGAAAGGATAAATCAGCCACTAAAGAGTTTGTCTTCATACAAGTAGAACTACCATTTGATCCAGCAATAGCACTATTAGGCATCTACCAAAAAGAACAAAGTCATTGTATAATAAAGATATTTGCACTTGAATGTTTATGACAGCACAATTCACTATAGCAAGGATGTGGAGACAACCCAAGTGTCCATCAATCCACAAGTGGATTAATAAAATATGGTATATGTATACAATGGAATACTATTCAATTATATAAAATAATGATGATCTAGCACCTTTTATATTTTCCTGGATGGAGCTTGAGCCCATCCTCCAAAGTGAGGTATCACAAGAATGGAAGAATAGGCACCACATGTACTTGCCATCAAACTGGCACTGACTGATCAACACTAAGGTGCTCACACAGTAGTAATATTCTTTGGGGCTAAGGGGGTTGGGGATGGGCCAACTCACAACTAATGGAGGTGGTGAGTGTTATTGGGGGGAAAGGGCACGTCTCAAATCATGGTTGGGATATGGCAAAGTCATAACATGTAACCAAAATGTTTGTACCCCCATAATTTCCTGAAATCATAGAAAAAAGGGGGTAGGAGAGAGATGAGTGAAAATAACAGATATCCATAATAAAGTAGCAGAGTTTAGGATGAAGTGATATTTCTCTGAGTATATCATTTATATATCTAGACCATTAGAATTTTAATATTTCAATATCCTTCACATATCCCAAAGAAAAATGAAAAATTAAGATCAACCATGATGTGGGGAAAACCAAGATCAAAATAAAAACCCTAACAAATATACCTAACCCTATTAACATACTGACTGACATGAAGAAGAAAAGAACTATTCTAAGTAACTAATAGATTATACTGAATAAAATCTTGATTGCATATTGTAAGGATAAAAATATCCTATGAAAATACAATAAATATGTTCCCCACAGGATTATGGCTTAGCAATACTGAAACTTCGTTATATGTATACTAGAATTAATCAAACAAATATATTGTTTCTCACTGTCAAAATAATTACTAATAAGGAAAGGGTAAAAGGTAAGATGGATTTTGGGGTAGTAGATTGGAATTCAATTATTACAAACTTGTGGCGTGGCCATATGTTAATATAAATTATATATACATATCCATTGCATATACATATATTATATATATGTATACATATGCACACACACATGAAATACTGATAGTTAAATTTAAAAATACAGACATGTTGATTTGTGTGGATTGGTATTCATGTTTATATTCCCGATCTCTGAACACTGACATTACCTAGAAACAAGGCCACCCAGTAGTCGTGTGAACACCTATAACCCAGACCTTGGTTTCTAAATGCCATTCTCCAGTAACAATGTACCTAGGTTCCTGTGGATACCATGGTTGTAGCAGGAGAAAAACTAAAAGATACTTTAATATTCTAGCTCAAAAATACTCAGTTCTGTTCATTTGGGCGAGAACATCAGTGTATACAGCAAATGCACTTGTGTTAATTTTTGAAAATTAAAGAAGACATCTCCTTTAATACCAGTGGAATTGGAGTAGAGGTTTCCTAACTATATCAATGGAAAGAAAATGATTGACGGTAGTGGGAAGTCACAAACAACTAAGCAGCTCTCAATTTTGCAAGCCAAAGATTCTAAGACTGGTTTATAGTATGAATCATACTTATTCTAATAATAAATGATATATCCCCCCATGTATTTTTATATTTTATTAGGACTTCCAAATATATCACCTCATTAACTCATTCTTTTACTTTAAAACCATTCATTAAATACACATGATAACCAATATCCAGGTTCCAAAAACTGGGAACCATGAGATACATATGACACAGCCCTATTTCACAGGTATACTCTGGTAGAAAATATATAAAGAATACATAGGGAATTAAAACACAAGATTTAATCCTAAAAGTGTTGCAAAACAATACAAAAGCTATGTCCTGGGAAAAAGATTTAAGATGGTAAATAAATTCTAATAAGGGAGCGCTTTCAGAGAAATATGCCATTTTTAGAGAACCATGAAAGATACGCTGTGTAAAAGGCATGAGAGTCTGAGGCTGCAGAAATCTAACCTGTTAGGACATTGTAAAAATGTAGAATATTTCAGGGTAATCAGTTAGCTATTTCCATAAAAATGCTACCAAAAAAATCTTAAAAGTCAGCGTTTTAAAACCCACTGTGACTTATTCTCACAGCTGATCTAGGTTGGGCAAAGAACGGGTATTAGCTTTGTCCCAAAGGTTTCTATGTTGCTACTGGGACCAATAGTTAAACCTGGGCACAATTTTCTCATGGTTGTCACACAGAAGTAAGAGAAAGACACTCAGCTTGTGTCCTATTTGCTAAGCATTAGCTGTAAGCCACCTAGTGAAGCACATAATAAGTAGGTAAAGTTACTTTGCCTCTGTAAGTAATAGGTAGAATGAACACTTTCAAAAAATAATCTTATATGAAAGCATGCTATTATTATTTATTTCTTTCACTCAAATATATCTACATTCTACTCAAATTCTAATGGTTTTCTCTTGTTATTTGAATATGTTTCTGAATTAAGAAACAGTGAACAATTTATATATTTGTAGCAGTTATCATAATCTGCTACTGTTTTAATATTTTTGCCTGTTCATAGAGAAGACATTTATAATAAAGTTTACTTAAAAATTTATAATAATTCTAGGGAATTCAGGTTTTACATTTTATTAAGTCATTCTTTATTTTGAAATGTTTGCCATAGAACCAAGACTGAACAATTACTGATGGGAGAAACATAATGGGTACAGTTGATTTCAATGGGTCCTTTTAGCTAGAAAATCCCATGATGTCTTCTATGGCTTTACAAAGTGTTTTCCATCATGACAGTTATGTACCTTCATATAAAATTTAAAATAAAAGGGTACAGAACCAATTTGGAGCTATGGCAATGATGAATTTATGTCGTTCCTTAATTCACATGATAAATATTGACTGAGCTCCTATGAAATGCTACATTTTAAATAAAAAGAGAGTAATAGTAAAAAACTACTAAATTTTTGGTAGAGGCAAAAATATAATAGGTGTCTATAGCCTCTATCATTGGTTTAAAATTTTTAAATTAATCTTGTCTAATGTCTCATTTTGGGTATTTCCGAATTTTACTAATTTAGAGAAATCTATCTTCGATTAAAAATAGAGCTGGAAAGATGACGCCCTTTGAACCAAAGCTGACCATTTAGGCAGAATACAGTAGTCCAATCTCAGCCTATCTACAGCTCAGTTGTGACAAGGAGAATCTTCTAAGAAGAGCCTCATTATCCCAAAATTAGTGACAAGATGCAGAGGTTGAAACTGCATGCCTGGTTTACTGATATTCAGAATCTTCATGTTCTATTGATTGTGATTTTGTAACTTTCCTAGTATAAACGTAATTCTACTTACATTATCATGTACTTCTTGGGAATAATATAAGCAGGTTTAAAGATATAGTATGATAAAATATACTCATGTGCAGGTCTATCTTTCTGTTTGCCATTTTTTTTTTACTCAGCAGAGATTTCAAATAATATAAAGGCACTTTGAGCTGTGCATCTAGCTTTTCTAAAGAGGGCCTTTACATCTACAGTGGAGAGAAGATATTTATATTTTTCATAGTTTTTAACTTTTAAGAGACTAGATACTGAGAATTCTAACACAAATCATGTAAGAAAAATAAGATATCTAGTTTTCCAAATGTGTAAATGATGGATATCATCAATCTTTCTACACAAAATCATTAGGTTTTCCAAATCAGAACCTAAGAAAGGTTCTATATGTGTGTGTATATGAAACAACTAGGGAAAGAACTGAGAACTTTAAAAGTCTATAAATCATTTTATGTTTGCATATATGACATTATTCTAAAAATATTAAATCCATAGTAGATATATATCATTAATAGATATTTTGAATTCGAACATTAATCTCCTATTTGTATTTTCATGGTATTGGACATTTTTTATTTGATTTAAGACTGTATTAATTGCAGAATAGTATGTGATCTTTTATTTTGCAAAATTATATAAAATTATTTTAAAATATCACTCCTTCCTCATTACAGACTTTTTCAGTGGATAAATATAATCAATTAAAAATGAACTCTTCCAATTAATTATTGATTATATGAAAATCCCATCAAAGTTATTATGATAATCATCCCTGATTCCATAAAGTCAGTAACCCAGAATGGCCAATCTATCATAGTGTATCTTTGCATTTGTAAGAACACACAAACTGTGCTTTCACTGATTGCTGGTTACTGGATACTTTGACTACACTTTACATTATAAAAAGTAATATATAGTACACAACACACTGATTAATTGCCTCTTATTGGAAATGTAATGCTTTTACTCCCTGAATTTAAGTATTAAAAATTCATACACAGACTAGGTAGCCAGCATACACGGTAAAATGTTAGATTTTGAACTGTCAAATTATTTATTTAATTGATTATAGCTCTTATTAAAATTGCTCCTGTTCACAAGCTATAAGAAAATGTGATTTTTCTCACTGTGATTTTTTTGCTCAATAGGAAAACATGTTTTTCTCAGTACCCACTATGTATGCATGTTAGCTCTAACATTGCAGCCCTGATTCTTGACAGCCAGCAAACACTGATTGCTGTCTAACTTCTAGAGCATTGGTTTTTGAAGCAAAAGAGTTTCTTGAAAATTGTTCAGCAATATTAACTGAAATATTAACTCTAAAGAACATGGGCTTTGTTGCATTTTGCCAAAAACAATCTCTTTTATGAATAGGTCTTTGTGTGTGTGTGTATAACTGTAATTTCTAGAAGAATGTTTGGGTTTTCTCTTCAACCCTAATCTCAAATCCTCTTAAAAGCTTTGAGGATGAATAAATATTGTCACAGTTACTTAGATTCTGAAGTGGTGATACTAGAGGGAGAGCAGCCCTGATTTCCTCTTGGTGGCAATAACCACATTACAAGCATCAATTGAATTCCCCATAGCATGCAAGGGAAATAAAAGTGGAATATTTATTTTCCACTCACTTATGTTCCACAGTGTTGGAAATCTGAATTTAACATCACTTCTGTTCATGAAATATATTTTCTTTGACTCAGTAGCTTTAGGGTAAGTGACAGTCACATTCAGTGGGTCTTGGCTTCTCCTCCATGTCCTTGCTAAAGGTCCATTGAGAACAAAGAACCAAAGGGCTTTCTGTCTCTACATAATTTAGGCCTAATACATACCAACATCATGACTGGACTTTGAGGTTCTGCGTTTTGAAGAGGCAAAGTAAACCTATCATTTTGTGACTGAAGGAATAGCCTCCCCTAAGCTCCACATGGATAAAATCTCTTATCCATACTCTTCATGCTGCCTTTTCAAGGTCATATTTTTCTTAAGGCAAATGAAAGTGTTAACATATTAAACCAAATTAATCATGGAATGGAATAAAGGGTTTTCTTAAATTCACTTATTAACTCATTCATTAAATTCATATCTATTAATATATTGAACTTATAACAGCAGGTGCTTATTCTAATGTCTTGGATTTTTTTCAGTGAGCAAGACAAACCTGGTACTTTCTCTCATGGAGCTTATATCTAATGAAAGAGATAGGACAAACTAATTTAATCAGAAAAATGTAATTATAAATATGTACTAAATAGTGTAGAGGAAATGACAAACTTGGACCTGACTAATGAATGAGAAAGGCATATAAATTAGTGATATAGGGGGGAAACCCTATATATTAAAATCCCTTGATGCATGGAAGAGTTTGGCAAACTTAATTAAGAAATTAAAAATTCAAAAAGGACTGGTTGAGTGGGAGGTGGAATTGTTTTCTGAGTTGAAGGAAGGCTCTGACAGTGTAATAAATTACACTATAATCTCATTGGAAAAACAAAAGTTTGTTTCTCAGTCATTTGACAGACCAATATGGATTGGGTGGCTCTCTTAACATCGGCTCATTGACCATTTTTGTATCTAAGCCATTTGGTACACAGAGCTTCCAACTTTGCTGTTCAAGGGCTGGAGGTTCTGAAGGGATGTTTAAAGAGGCTAACGTAGAAAACACTTGCTTTAATTTATATTTCACTGGTCAGAATTTAGTTACGTAGCCCCAAACTTAATTGCCTGAGAGATTGGAAATACAGTGTTTGTGTCTTCTCAGAAAGAAAAAAAAATAATAAAGTGACATATAGCACTGTCTCTGCTACAAAACTGTGATGTTTAACCACTTCGGTACCAGCATCGACTATAGTCGACAGCCACAGATAAACGCACACAGCGACTTTAGCCGACAGCCATGATATGACTTTTCTAATTTTTCATTTATCAAAATAAAATTGTGAACATTTAAAAATAACGTAATGAAAACATGTATGTATATGTTACCTATTCTGATTTACATTACAAGTAAAGCTGCCTGTAAAGTAAAACAAGCTTTCAGTGCTTTCAAGCTTTCCTCATCACATAAGAGCAAAACAGATTCATCGTCAATGCACGGCACAAACTATCGGGTGGACTATGAGTGCCGGCTGTGGGCAAGGTTTCATGGCCAGTGAGCACGGTACCGAAGTGGTTAAAATGCCTGAATAGTATCCAAGTCTACACATTAAACCAGCAGTTGGACAAAGTTAGCAAAGTCTCAAGAAAGAAGTCCAAAATGAAAAGTGAATACTCATTCTAAGTATCCAGGATCATTGCACAAAGGAGTTCATATTAAGAATAATCTCCTTGATGACTTATGTTTTAGCTAAAACTGTGTTTAAAATATTAGCATTTATTATATCGAAATCTATTTTTAAATAAACTCTATTAGCAGGTGAATTATTTATGTTTATTTTGGGTCAACAATAAAAAGCCACTCATGATAGGCTAATTTTATCCATTGGCTTGACACGCTTTTCAAGGGGACTTGGAAAAGAAGAAATGAAACTGAAATGCTTGATAGAACATGAAACCAGAATAGGCCAGGTACAGATATGTGAAGGGGTATGTGAAATATAGGAGAAATTTTTTTAAAAGCAGTATGAATGCTATGAAGATAGAAGTAATGGAAATGCATTTCCAAAAAGCTACCTAATTTATGGACTTTCCTACTATAACAGCAATTCTCAGTAGAAAATCCATCTTGCCAGAGCAAAATGCAAGTAGCTACTTTGAAGGTGTTAACTAAGGATAGACCTCAAGTCTATTTTTCTCTTGAACTGGATGACTCCAAAATATAGGACTGCCTTTCAGTCTATACAAGAACAAGAGCTGCTCTTCCATTCCTTAATAACTATTGTAGCTGCTGTTATTAACTCCATGCCTGCTCCTAATGTTTCCCACAGAAAAGAGAAATATGCTCTTGTTTCTTAGTGACATTTCAAATGACTCTGCAAACTGAATTCAAATTATTCTGTGTGTTAAAGATATAAATTTTCCCTTTGGTAGTAAATTATTTGATCATTGCGGACAGTTAGTACAGTATGTATTATGTGCAGAAATATGACCAGCTGTTTCTTGGTTAATCCAACTGAACAAATACAGGAGGCTGAGAAAAATATACCCTTTGAGTATTTTGGAGTAATAAAACTTCAAAACAACAACAAAACAAAAGAAAATGAGTATTCAAGACAGTATAATTGAGACAAATGAACTCTTAAATCCAACTTTAATGCAAGCACTCATTTTGGGTTGGTGAAAATAAAGCAGGAAAAACCACAAAATTTCACATGTTAAAAGAGAAAGTTTTATCATTCTCAAATATTTAACAAATATTGTCTTACCAAACTCTTAAAGTCTGTATGAAATCAACTACTTCAATTAACTGCAGTACCCTGATCTTACACTGATGTGAATTTTAAAATCTTGAAGTTATCAGATGTTTTTTAATAAGACACTTCTATTGCAGTGAGTTTGACTAGCCCCACAAAATTTAAATAGATTATTAAGAACATATGCAGGCTCAATGATTGTGCATCTTCATATTTCTTCCTGATAGATCCAGAAGAAATGTACTAAAGCACTAAATACTACCTACACCATATCTTTTGTTCTTACATTTAACCACAACATGTGTTCGTTTCTTCATCAATTCCTTGAAAGACAAAAATTGAAACCTTTCAAAACTTATAGTTTAAACTATCAAAATGTGATGACAAATATAATAGGATTCTTTGCTGTGATTATTAATGAACTGCAGATAACTATGACTACAGATGTCTCTTCATAAAAGATTATTAGCCATTGATATCTCCAAAGGTTCTAGAAGTGAGGAACATAATATTTATGTACAAAGAAATGTTAAGTGTATTTATGTACAGATAAATGTTAATTTAATTTCTAACAATTAGAAAAATTCTGCTAACTGGAGTAATTACCAAAAGAAAAAATGAAAATAAGAAGGTAGAGGACTTAATCTTCTGTCATGTAGGATAAATTATCCTGTAGATGAGTCATAATTATATTTTTAAGGATTGCTCATATGACATTATTCCAAATTATTCAACTGATCCCCTTTTTTACCAAAATGGTGTTCCATCAATGAGATTCCAAATATATTAATACTAACCACATACAGCTCAGCCTCTGAATTTATGGGTTCCGCATCAATGAATTCAAGCAACCACTAATCATAAACATTATGAAAAAAGTGGCTAGTTGCATCTGTACTGAACATGTGCAGACATTTTTTAAATCATTATTCCCTAAGCAAATACTGTACAACAAATATTTACATAGCATTTGCATTGTATTAGTTATGACAAGTAATCTAGAGAGGATTTAAAGTATGTGAGAGGATATGCATAGGGTATATGCAAATACTACACCTTTTTACATCATTGACTTGAGCATCCATGGATTCTGGTATCTGCAGGTGTTCTGGAACCTATCCTCCATGGCTACCAAGGGCCAACTGCATAACTTTCACATCAGTAAAGGTAAATTTAATTAATTCAACCATTTACCATGGGGCCTTACATGTATAAGCTCACAAATGCTAATTGTATTTTTATAACTGGGGTAAGATTATTTCATTTTTCCTCTTTTTTCTCTTCTCCATCTCCCTCTCCCTCTCTTTAATTTTCCTGACTAGAAATTGCTTGAATTCATTGGCTTGTGACTCCTTCATAAAAACGCTGCAACCTCTTGCTTCACTCCCAACTTTTGTCTCTGTTATCTCATCTCCTCTTCTGTAACTATATATCCCTCTTACAAGTATACTTGTGATTATATTTGGGACCTAAAAGGCTAATCCAGGTTAATCTGTTGATTCCTTACCTGCTACTATGAATAACACTGCTGTAAACATGCAACAGCAGGTACATTTTTAATATACCAAGTCATGGGATTGCTGAATCGAATGGTAGTTCTATTTCTGATTCATTGAGAAATCTGCATACTGTTTTCCAAAGAGGTTGTACTAATTTACTTCCCTACCAACAGTGTATAAATGTTCCCTTGTATCTTCATCCTCAGCAACATTTTTTATGTTCTGACTTTTTAATAGTAGCCATCTGACTGGTGTCAGATGATATCTCATTGTGGTTTTAATTTGCATTTCTCTGATGATTAGTGATTCTGAGCATTCTTTTGTATACTTATTGGCCATTTGTATGTCTTCTTTTGAAAAATATTTATTCATACCATTTACCTATTTTATTGAAGTTATTTGTTTTTTGTTATTGTTGAGTTCCTTATAAATTCTATATATCAGTTGGATATCAGATGGAAAGCTTACAAATACTTTCTCCATTTCCGCAAGTTGTTCACTCTGTTGATTATTTCTTTTGCCATGAAGAAACGTTTTAGTTTGCTTAAGTACGATTTGTATAATTTTATTTTTGTTGCCTGTGCTTTTTAAAGTCTTAGTCATGTCTAGGCCAATATCCTGATGAGTGTTTCCCAGGTTTTATTCTAGTTTCAGGTCTCATATTTAAGTCTTTGATCCATTTTTATTTTTGTATATGGTGAGAGAGGTCCAATTCATTCTTCTGCATATGGCTATCCAGTTGTCCAAATATCATTTATTGAAAACAGTGTCCCTTCACAAGTGTACATCTTTGTCAACTTTGCCAAGATTAGTTGGCTGTAGATAAGTGGCTTTATTTCTTGGTTCTCTATTCTGTTCCATTGGTCCTTGTGTTTTTTATTATATAATGCCAAGCTGTTTTTGACATAGATTTTGAATGCTGAGTCAGACATACTTACCTGAAATAAATCCTATTTGATCATAATGTATATATTTTTATACATTGTGTATTCAATTTGGTAATATTTTATTGAGGATTTTTGCTTCTATATTCATGCTAGACTTTGAACTCTACCTTTTCTTCTTGTTTAGTTCAGGTATAAGAGTAATACTGACCTCATAGAATGTTTTATGAAGTGTTGTCACTGCTTCTATTTTCTAGAAGAGCTTGTGGAGAGTCGTTGTCATTTTCTCCTTAAATGTTCAATGAATTTCACTAGAGAAAACATGACCTGTTATTTTCTTTCTTTTAAAGTTATTACTGAGTTATGCAGAATATTGGATATCCAATGATCTTCATACTCTAATCCTGAGGATTTATGAATAGGTAATATTATATGGCAAAGGGAAATTAAGTTTCAGATGGAATTAAGAGTGTTAATTAGTAGATTTAAAATTGAATGATTATCCTGGATAATATGGGTGGGGCTTAGTATGATCACAAAGATCCTTAAAAGTGGAAGGAAGAGGCAGAATCAGGGATATCTGATGTGAGAAGGACTGAACCTACTATTTCTTGCTTTGGATATTAAATAAAGGGGCCGTGAGCCAAGGAACGTGAGTGGCCTAGAAACTGAAAAGAACAAAGAAATGAATTATCTCTTTTACCCTTCAGCATAGAATGCAGCCCTGCTGACAAACTCATTTGGACTTCTACCCTATAGAATCATATTATAATTGTTTTGTGGTTTTAAGACACTAACTGTGATGTAATTTGTTAAAGCAGCAATTCAAACCTAAAATAGCCACTCAGTCTCTTTAATATATTTTTTTTCTACTTGTGTCAGTTGTTTTTTGTGTTATTGTAAATTGTAGTATTAAAAATACTTTGGCTTATGTATTCATTTTTCCAAAAGCTTTAATAATTTATATATTATGATGATATTTTCCATTCCATCTAATTTATCAAATTGATGGACATAGATTGTTTTACAATATTTCTATATTGTACTTTTGATATCCATCAGGTTAGTGGTAATGGCTCCTATTTCATTTCTGATATTGGAACTTTATGTCTCCTATCTTTTTTTCTTGTATATTCTAGCCAGACATTTGTCAATTTCATTGGTATTTCTAAAGAAAAAACTTTTCGTTCCATTGATATTCTATATTGTTTTCCTCTCTTTTTAATTTCAGTGAATTTCATTCTATTTTATTTTTTATTTATTTCTACTTACTTTAAGTTTGAATTTCTCTATATTTGGTCCTTTTTTAGTCAATCTGAAAATCTTTATCTTTTATTTAGTATATTTATGTCACTTATGTATGTGATTATTAATATATTGATTAATATCTATCATGTTTTTAGCTGTTTTTGCCTTTTTTGGTGCGCATTGAGCATTTTAAATGATTCCATTTTATATCCTTTTTAAGCTCAAGTGTGCTTTTAAAATATTTTTATTGAACACTGTAGAATTCACAATATACTTTTTAATTATTCTAAGTTCACTCGCAAATAATACTATTCCACATAATATGGAATGCAGGCACCTAAAATATAATATCCCTTATTCCTCTGTCCATGTATTGTAACACTACTGTCATGCATGTCTCTTGGACATAGCACTATAATTATCTAATACATTTTTACAATTATGACAAATAATTATCTTTTAGAAAAATTAATAAGAAAAAATAAAGAATATTTTTTATCTTGATTTGTTTCTTCTTTGACCTGCTTCCTTTTTTATATACAGATCCAACTGTCTAACATTTTTCTCCTGCCTGAAGTACTTATTTTTATATTTTGTACACCTAAAATTTGCTGCTAGTACATTTCCTCTGCTTTTTATTTGTCTGAGAAAAATCTTTATTCTTCCTTCACTTTTGACAAGTTATTTCACTGGATATAGAATTCTAGGTTGATAGTTTTTCAATACTTTAAATATACCTCTACACTCTCTTCTTGCTTCGATAGTTTGTAATGAGAATCTACTATAATTCCTGCTGTTTCTCTACAGATAAAATGCCTCCAATTCAGGTTTGTATTGAAAATTTTCTCTTTGCTATTGCTTTTATGTAGTTTGAATATAATAAAACAAAATGCATGACTAAGAGAGAGAGATATTCCCTGAGCTTCCTGGATCTATGTTTTGGTATCTGTCTTTAATTTTTAAATTTGTATGCATTATTAACTGCAAATATTGTTTTGGCTAAGTGCTCTCCTACTTCTAATATTCCAATTACATGTATGTTGCACCTTTTAAAATAGTACCACATATCTTAGACATTCTTTTTTCTGTTTTTCTCTCTCTCTCTCTCTCTCTGCTTTTTAGTCTTGGAAGTTTCTATTAATTTACCTTCAAGTTGACTGGTTCTTTCTTTTCTTTTCTCAACTGTATCAAGTCTACTCATGAGTCTATCAAAGACAATCCTCATTTCTGTAGCAGTGTTGCTTAAATTATCCATTTGTCCTTGTTTGTTGTATACTTTATCCATTAGAACCTTTAATATATTAATAATCATAGTTTATTTTAAATTTCCTGTCTGATAATTCCAACTTCTCTCATTTAGGAGTCTGATGCTTATGTTTATTTTGTCTTTTCAGTCTACGTTTTTCATATCTTCTAATTTTTTGTTGAAAGTCAGGCATATTATATTAAGTAATAGGAACTGAGGCAAATGGACAGAGTTATGAGGACATTTTCTCAGTCCTTCACCATGAGAATCTGGTGGAGTTTCTGGAGGTGGGCCTGGGAAAGTGTGAGAGTTCCCCTAAACTATGGCCCCAGTCATTTCTCAATCTCATGATAGTTTATACTCAGTCTCAAGAAGTTCATCAAAATTACCATTTAAATCTCCCTACTAGTTTATGATCTCAGCATACATTATTCCAGGTATTCAGGTCACAGATATAAATAACTCTTTGGACATATCTGTTGCTCAGCATTTTGGATTGGCAATTTGCTCTGAAATCTTTCTTTGGGGGTTGAAAAAAATTCAGTGAGTTTCAGTTTGTTAAGCTTTCTCTTTTGGAGAGAATAGACCTAAAAACTCCTAAGCTCTTTATCTGATGGAACTGAAATCTGACCTATCAATTTTTAATTAATGAATACTGAAAAAGCATAAAAGGTATCATGGAATATTTGATTGGCCTAACTCTACATATTACATTAGTACATATTTGATATGAGAGCATAAGAACAGCATAATCAATATCACTTTCTATAAACATATTTAATTAATATTGGTTTATGTTCTGTTATTTTTTATTAAATGGTATTGTGATTAAAATTTTCAGGATTTTAAATTCAGTAACAAATCCATATTTGCCACATTTCTGTTCCCTTCCATAACTATGTACTATTCCCTTGCCTGTGACTTCCTTTCATTATTATATTCACCACTTGCCACAAATTAATATAACTCTCAATAAACAGAGAGTGCCAAATTGGCAGGAGGGTGTCTACCAAAGCTATTCATCTACTTCTTTTTGAATTAATTTTTACATCCATTTAACATGTCCTTAAACCTCTGCCATCTGCAATGTAACACTTTCCCTCGTTTTGGATGATGAGGTATATATTCTCATTTTATTACATTTAGACTTGTGGGCCCACTTCCAACACAGCAAGAAGAGAACACAATCCTTGGTCTGGTACTATAATCCACTTTGGCAAAGGCAGAAACCATTTGGAACAGCAGCTTGACAGACTTGCTACTAAGTAACCAGTCAGAACAGGACAGATAAAAATACGCCTTGTGATATTATGTTTATAGATCACTTTTTGACTTTTAGCAGGGTTGTTTTCCATAAAACATTATTTAAATATATAATATTCAAATGTAATACATAATATATAAAAATATACACACACATACATATATACAGACAGGGAGAGAAAGAGACAGAGAGAGAAAAAGAGAGAGAAAGAACAATACACACAAATTCAGAAAATAGACATTGGCAAAGCAATAAAAAAAAATCTCCTTATAGGAAATGGCTTGCCCTAAAAGAAAGAACCACATAAAACTCAGCTAAATGTGAAACTCTACCTTTTGGTTTGCTCCAGTGATTCCATCTGCAAGAGGCAGACATTTGGGGATTTTGAGGCAATGGTGAGGAAAGCAGATTTATGAGGCTAGGTCTCCTCTACAAATTGACTAAATGCAGATTTCAGACATGGAAAACTATTCAGTTCTTATCCGAAAATAATAGTATACTTAATAAAGAAGAAATTAAGATAATCAAATAGGATTTTAATTGTGCCAGTGGAGCTTCCCATAATATTAAAGGAAAAACATTGTGGATGAAGCCAAAAAATACAACCAAAAATGAATATAGGCACAAATCACCCCATTGCCTGGATTTAAAAGTCTACAGTACCCCATGACAGAAGAACATTGTTTTCCTGAACTTTTTATATCTTTCAGAAGGGAAGAGGAAAAACATTTGTTTTACTTATACAATTTTGATTTCATTTTTTAAGATTAGTATATTGCTGAACTTTATGTTCCTATTACCCTTCAATATTATGGAATTCTTGCCATTCATCTCTGCTCATAAAACAAAATCCATATGATCACAAAATAAGAAATTGAAAGATAACGCAAAATCAGTCTTTTATTTAATTTCTAATAGTTTACTTCATAGGTAAAAAAAAAATTCTCAATTGGTTATAAGGCTAAAGAATTTTAATTTAGCATTTATAGAGGAAAAAGAAATAACATAGTTATTAAATTAGAATTAAACAATTAAACTTCTGGGTGGGTTTCAGTGACGACCTTCCAAATTTCTTAGTACACAGTAGAAGACACCAAGATCTAAAGATGGGAGATAATTTGCTCTGTTGTCACAGTCAATAAAGTTATGATTTAATAGCTCAAATCCTTATCTGTTGATTCTTAATACAGTGTTCCTATTGTCATCATACTATGGTGGTTTTTTCATCCTCTTCAGCCATCCGATTTTCCTTTTAGCCTTTAATGATCTGTCCTTCAACTGGAGCACAGGATAGCGAACATGGTACTTTGATCATTACTTTTCCCTGTTTATTTTGCAATGGTGTAACTGAAGTCAGTTCACTTGAAAATTATGAATTGTAATACTTTGTCCACACTGTCAAATAGAATTTGCTAAAGCTTTCCATAGTCTTTTCCAAAATCCCCATACTTCCCAATACAAGATAATAATTTAGCTCACTGAACCAACAACCATTCAGAATAAGTTACTCATCTTTTCTCCATGCTCTGCTGAGATTTCTAAGGGCTCCCCAAATCCTCATATTGAAAGTGTCTACATAGACTGCATGTGATTCAGGGCATCTGAGATGGCTATCTTGAGGAGAGGTACCGAATTGTTGTGGTATTAAAGTAGATAATATCTTTGAAATAGAGCCCATGATATAATAAATGAAAATGCATTTGAAATATCACTGCCTTCCAGTAAGTACCCACTATGCCAAATTCTAGCTTGGTGCTGATTTTCACAGCCAAGTTATATACCTTTTGAAAACAGAGTTTACATTTAAAATGCTTACAAATATTTAATTATTTAAAAAAAAAAAACTATCAAGTGTCTGAATAATAATATGTATCTCCAAAAATTATCCCTGTTTTTTTTTTTTTTTGAGAGGTAGGAATTTTAATGATTGTTTTTATATGATACCTAAACTCTGGCTCATTTTCCTTAAAATATTTTATTAGATAAAAAATCCCACTAAAATAAATGTGTTAACAGCACACTTATCTGCATTACATTTCAACAAGTATAACCAATGGAAATTAGATCTTTTTTCCTTAGGCTCTTGGTTACCTGTCACCTACACACAAAAATTCCAGATGTCTCTTCACTCCCTTCTTCTTGTCATGTCTTTTAAAAATAAATGGGGCTAGCTACTTATACATACTATCCAAAAAGCTTCCTTTATTTAATTGGCTTGCACATACAAAGTGGCAGAAGTTTTCAACAGTGAAACTGCCACATAGATACCAGCACAATGCAATGGATTATATTTAGCTCTCCTTCTTTATTCTCTGTTACGGCATATTCTACCCACGATAGCAAAGTCTCACAAAGTGAGATGTCCATTACCATGAATTTTAAATTGCTCACTGCTGGAGTCTCTGTACCCTAAAGTACTGTGTAACCTATCTTAGGCAATCATTTATGTTTTCCCAGTCCATTTTGCTTTTCAATCTGGCCTGTGACTAAGTAAAGGAACAAAGCACAAGTGAAGCATGATACCTGCTTTAATGATCAAGAGGTTGTAGGCTGCAATTTCCTGCAGCATTCAGCTATAAATCAGTAGCTTAAAATTCTGGCTTGTAAACAACAGATCATGCTCCCAGTGGAACAGAGATTGTTACTATGGGGGAGGAAATAAGTTGAGAGTCTGGGAGAAAGCATTTGATCCATTAAAATAATTGAACTTGAAAATAGCATAGAGATCCTAGGATTGTGCCATATTTTGAATACCATATTAAGCATACTAGAAGATAAATGCAGTGAGAAATACCTCTAATCTTCATTTCTGCTTTGTAATTCTTTTGGCTATAACCAGACCAATAAAATTGACACAAGAAATCATTAGTAGTGTTGAGTTATGAAATCAAAAGTATAGGGACTTGTAATAAATGTCTAAAGTATAGACATTAATCTTTACACTTGCATGATAATTCATATTTTTGGATAATTTTTAGTTATATTCATTCACCTGTGACTTATAATATCTCAGTGTGATTATAGGGATAATATTATAATTCCTAAGAGGAAAGAGAACCTGATTCTTCATATAAGTCCAGAAGATTCCATAGTAAAAAATAAAGACTGAGTGATAGAAATTTAATTTCATGATTTTTCAGTTATGTTTTCAGTTACTTGTAAAGAAAACTTCTTTTCTTCGTTAACTTCTTTTTGTGTGTGAATTTGACAATTAAGGATTCTGTGTGTGGATATAAGTGTGTGAGTGTCATGTGTGCTCACTGAGGCCTTGAAAATGTGCCTGAGGTTGAAAGGAGAGTAAAGAGTTAAAATTTAAAGAGAAATGTTGCGGTGTTACAGAGTGAAGAGTGAATGGAAAGAAAGAAAAGATAGGGAAGTATAGGATCCTTTATAACTGATGAGATTGGCGCAGGGAAGGAAAAATTAGAGAGTTAACAGAAAACAAGACTTAGACTAATATATAACATTCAAGTCCTGATTTAAGAAGCTAAAGGTCCCTCCTAGATTTTTTTGTGTGTGTGCATGTGTTTGCATGGCTGGGGGTTAAGACAGGGTCCACGCATGCTCAGTGTTTTTCAATGCACTTAATAGTTCTATTCGATGCAATATTGTCTAAACAAAAATTGCTGCTTCCAACCCTGAGACATTGATGGTTTGGATACTGTGTGATTCCTGTTGCATACCCAAGACCTTTCTTAGTAATCATTTTCAGTCCCTGCTGCCTCTTGCAACACTTCTGTAAAATGGTCTAGTCTTAATTAAATATTAATTAAAATATTAATTAATTAAATTTAATTAATTATTTAAATTTGATTAAAATATTAATTAAAATTAATTAAATATTAAATTACTATCATTGTTTCTAGGAAATTTTCTATCTTGTCATAAAGGATACACACACACATTCATTTTTTTCCTTCCATTAAATACTGTATATCAAATAAGTATGTAATTTAATTTAGTTTGAGTATAAATTCTTCTAATTCCTTTCCTCACTTCCCAATTTCCTAGATAATGTCTTGATTACAATCCCACTAGTGAATTGGTATTGCATTAAAGACACTTGCTTTCTAAAGAAAACATCCAGTTTTGAAAGGTACAGTGTACCAATGTTGCAAGACTAAACTCAGGTAGTTTTCACAACTTGCTTTGATATTAAAGTTGTAGTCATGTCAGACAAATTTCTTCTTTTTTATAATGTTAACCGAGCAGTTAGTTAGGCATAATTAGCAGTTGAAAAGCATAGTACTTGATGAGTTCTAAGGTCCTAATTAAAGGAAGATGCAGTTGAATATTGCAAATTTACATATTCCCTAAAAGAATGTTAAATGGGATCCAGATTCTTTTAGGGAATAGCTAGGAGCCCCCATGTATGTTTTTCCAATGCCGTGATCTGTGAAATCCAAAGCCCTTAAACTCTTTCTTTAACTTCCTTTCATTCCCAAGGAACATAAATGTTTTAAATCCCTTGCTCTCTGGTTCTTAGCCATACACAAGGGATTCATGTGCCAAATATTGTGATCACCCTCTGCATGAAATTAAGCCCCTATTTATACCAATTATTTGTGATTCTAATTTATTGAAAAACATGTGAGAGTTGGGATTCTGGAATAGGGCTTTTTATATAAAGAGACAACAATTTACCATCTTGCCAGTTTTTTTTTTTTTTTTCCTCCCCTATTCTCAGTTCCACTTTCCCATACTTTCCAAACAAATGTAGTAACCTCCCTGGAATAAATTTTCTGAATAAGAATTTCTCCAGTTCTTTTAAAAGTAAAGCAGTAATTAGATACTGATTTGAGTAGAATGGTAAAAAATAGAAGAGGAGTGATTCATTTTACAAAGAAATGAATAGATTAAAAATTCTGGGACAAGTAGAAAAATCAGAGATTAAGCATAGTTTTATATGACCTAGAAAGGCTTGAGATCTGAGTGTTTAAAAGCTACCGAGGAATTAGTGTATGAGCATTATGCTCCTCCTTTCTAGTATTTAGACTATGATTTTGTAATGTCTGTAAATTTCAGCCCTAATTTTTCAAAAGGGAAAGAAGCTCATTATCCAAGTTTGGGTCACACTAGTTAAGCACCTGGTCTGATCTAAATGTTTATGGCTGTATGTCTGTGGTGTACAAACTTAGCTGTAAGGTTCAACTTTCTTGGTAAGTCCTGTTTTTCAGATAAGAATGCTTGTGAATGGGACAAATATGGCAAAAATAATTCTGGTAGTGACAAGTCAAAAAAAAAAAAACCTTACAGCTCCTCAGTTGTAGTTGACATTGGATGTGTGAGTGAGGTAAGGTCAATGAATAAAAATGTCACTCTTTGACATAAGTGTTGCAGACAGACAGATGAGTCCATAAGTAGTTTGTAGTATTTTGAGATGAATTAAAACATGTTAAATATGTGTATTAATATATACTATAATCTTGTACAAGTGCTATTGAAGATATTTTCCACTATTGCATCCATTCCTAATTTAGGCAGTTTACCAAAATCACCAGAAAAGTACATTTAACAAAATAGATTTTTGGACCCAGTCATTACTCACTGAATCAGAATGATATCATAAGATATACCATATGATGTCCCATGTACTAAGAGACAAGAAAATGCGCACTTATTACCATGTTATTTTTCAAATTGTTGTATAATTTTGTTCATTAAAAACAAAATATAGAGGGCTGTATGGTTATTTTGTTTTAACATTTTTCAAAATTGTGATAAAATATACCTAACATAAAATTCACCATTTTAACCATTTTTAAGTGTACAGTTAAGTAGCATTAAGTAGATTCATACTTTTGTGCAATCATCATCACCATCCATCTCTAGAAGGTTTTTCATTTTGTAAAACTGAAACTCTATACCCATTAAATAATAACTTCTTGTACCTCTTTTGCCCCAGTCCCCGGTAACTACCATTATATTTTCCTGTCTCTATAAATTTGACTAGTCTATAAACACTTAGCATAATGTCATGAATATCTACCCACATTATAGCATGTATAGAATTTTCTTTCTTTTTAAGGCTGAATAACATTCCATTACATGTACAAATCACATGTTGTTTATCCATTCTTTGTGTACACTTTGACAAAAATCTTGGAATTATTTCTCTGTATCAATCATGCCTATGTTTGTGTCTTGTATATCTGTAACATTTTTCATCTGGACATTTATTGTTTACTACTGTTTTGTAAATGTTCTTGTTGGAAGCTATATTATGCACTTTGTGGGAGGAATCTTATTATAAAATAAATTATTAAATAAATTAACATATAATTATAGAATATTTTCTTCATTTCTAATAATAGAAATACATACAGTTTGACTAAAGTATAAGAGGAAGAGAAGGTTTATAATGGAGTGTCTATTGCTCTAAGCACTGTGTTAGGCCCTTTTATATATGCTATTCTATTTACTGATGATCTCAACTTTGAGAAGCAGATATTTTTGCTTTCATTTTTACACTTGTTGATATTGAGACTCAGAAAGCTCAGAGAGCTAGAAACTGTCTCCACTGGTTGACAAATGAGTTCTGTATGACTCCAAATTCTGTGAAGTTTTTATTATGCCATACCAGCAAATAGAAAAAAAAAACACTATTTAATAAAATAAAAATTACCTTTTCTACAGAGTCGTATTAGCAAATAATCTGAATGGTGGCAGAGAAGAGTATTAATGACTTGGCAATATTTACTTCTAAAGGTACACAAAAAGCATCAAAATACCATAGTAAAAGTGATAGTCCTCAAATAGAAATTATAATACAATGGACGACTCACCTATCTCATGTTTGACTTTTTTTCACAATGCCCATGGAGTAAATTTCTATCATTTGGTCAAACCCCACTAACAGCAAGAACTTCAATGTTCTCTCAAAACAATCCAAAAATTTAGAAAATTCTTCATTCATATTGGCTTGAAATCATTCTCCCTGGAATTCAAAAGTATAAGCTAGTTTAAGTCCAACATCCAACCATATTCATTTGTTCATTAAGTAGTCAATTGAGAGTACTAAGTTGTGAACACAAAAGGTTAGATAGCAGTGACTGAGGTGGATATGGTTCTTTGCCTCATGGTACTTATAGTCCTGTGCTAGAGATAACAAAACAAATAATTTGAATGTTTATTAATTTAGATTAAGAAAAGAAGCAAATAAATGAGAGGCTACAATAAAGACTATTTGAGGCAGGGAATAGTCACAGAAAGATGTTAGAGAAATCTTAAGTAGGGAAAAAGGACTCTGAAAAGATGCATTTTAAATGGAGAACACAAATATGACAAAAAGGGAAACAAAGGGGACAAATGTTTCATCAGATGGAGTAAGAAACTCCATAAACCCTAGAGAAGGAAAAGATCTTAGGATCCTAAGATATCAAAACAAGATGAGTGTAGGAAAATGGTGACAAGAGATAAA
The DNA here is from genome assembly GCA_008750895.1 of Mirza zaza. NCBI lineage: Eukaryota > Metazoa > Chordata > Mammalia > Primates > Cheirogaleidae > Mirza > Mirza zaza. The sequence goes on along the minus strand of VSMD01076908.1, from coordinate 52,960 downwards.
GTTGAGATACAGCTCTTAAGTTATTATGCCTAAAATTTTAGATGTCAGAATACTTTGCAATGTTTTTCAGAAAACCCCAAATTCATGAGCAATATTGAAAATTTGATTCTCTCATGGAAGTTGCTGGTCAAATTCAATATTTAGCTAAGAACCTTGCTCTGACATCTGAGTCTTACAGCATTTGTGCTTGAGCAAAGTTTTTAATTTTAACATTTGAAATCATTAATTCCTACATTTCATATATTCTGCATTTGCTTGAAGTTTCATGTTATTATTATAACATTGGTGAAACATCAATTGTTTTTATATCAATTTCTGCTAAGCTGTATGTTTTACCAAAGAACAGAGAGATAATTTTGTACTATAGCATTCATATGTCTGTCCTAACCAAATAAATTGTGTACTTTGAAAAGACTAGATATTTCTACTTAAAGGAGTCAATCTGTAATGATAGCGTGAGAAAAGATTCTGAATTTTGTGATTATATTGCTTCCATTTTCCTTAGTAGACTTTTTGACAATAGTTAAGAGTTTATAAATATATTCCAAATGATTAATGTCAGCTATTGTCAATTCCAAGACTTATACATAACAGTGGGAGAGATATTTCACATAATTTTATCTCATTATGTAGTCAGCTACTTATTACAACAAGAAACAGTAACTGTGCTTCATGTTGTCAACAAGGTACTAAGAACTTATTTCAATGTTCTGGACAAAGTACTTATTTTATATTGAATCATTCTTTCTAAACTAATAAAAGCATTAAAACTGCAACACAGCTTATTTTCAAAAATGTCATTCTTTTAACTTGTAGTATATTTCTATCAACTAACTTCCTATCTAAAGTAAATCCTTTTTATGGAAAAACCCATGACTTACAAATATTTTAATATTCAAATTATACAAAATAATTAAATCATTAATGTTTATATAAATATCTCTGAGTAGAATGTTCAAATATTGCAAAATGATTTAAGTAAATATATTATTCTATCCTTTTCGAACATAATTATATCTGCTAATCTATTAATTATGTATAATATGAACTAAGATTATTAATCTTTCTCATTTCCTTTAAACCCATGATCATTAAATTTGTTATTGCCAATAAAGCAATTTAGAACTTAAATAGCAAGCTATACTGTTTACAGTCGGATTGTGTATTCTGTATAATCAATCTTGCTTATTTTGAATATTTAGCATTTCACATTTTTTATCTTCATAGATGCAAGGTTTACCTCCTTCCTTTTGTTTTCCTCCTACAAACAAATTTTCGTGTATACATCTGTAATAAAACTAGACAGATACATATTTGGTACTTTTAAAAGCTTTATTTTAAATTCTCTGGCATATAGTAGTTTTACCACAAGTAAGTGAATACATAAACAGAAACTGTATTTATATTGAATTTTTTTAATTAAAAAAAATTATGTCCTGGAAAGTTTGCCGCCAATAGAACTGAAATGTCTGCCCAGATATCCTGAGACATGCTGCCAAACTGCAGAATGAGAGGACTTACTCAAACCAGCAGAAGAAATATTTCCAGGCATCACACAGAGAAATAGGGAAAGATACAGCCGTGAGGGAGAAAACATCACCTTAATGACTTCAACAACCACAGATTATAAGATATTAAGTATTTCCAGATGATATCATTAGGGATACAAAGCTTATTTGAAAATCTCAGTAGACAAGGAGCCATAGTGCAAGCAGTTTTATTATATTTTTAAGCATACTTTAAAGCTGAATATATCATAAAAATTCATTTAGTACCCACATTTTACATATTTCCACAATCTTAAATATATTAAATGCTTCTACTTCTTTCATATGAGTGTTTCTCATTTATACATACATAATGCATAAACCCTAGCAAGAACTATCAGATTTATAGTTTATCAATTAGTTTGGGATGAATAGTATCTGCCTATGTGAAAATAAGAAATACTGGTATACATGGAATATATACGGTAATTCCACAATCATAATTTTCTAAGAAGAATATGGAAGTAATGTCAGATTTTTCAGGACTATCTCTGTAGAAATTGTAAATTTTTATGACATAAAAAGAGTAAGACTCATAGGAAAATTATCTTTAGATATCTACTATTTAAAATTTGAAATGAAGACAATTATTGTTTTGGTAGATAAAACTCCTTCACACAAAGAAATGTACAGTTTTTAGCTCCCAATGCATTTTATATAAATTGTAAATAAGCAATTAATATTTAAGTTTATCCTGAATGGAAGATAGAAACCTAAGAAATAATTGCAATGACAGAGAAATCTTAAACTCTGAACATTAGCCATTTTCATTGTTTTGTTTTAAGTTTGAAAGCTAAGTTTCAAATTTTCTTGTCATGAAATTAGTTTTTTCACTTTTTGAAAATAGCATATTATTATGTTTGTTAGTATTAATATCATGTTTAAAATTAATTTTGATTAATGCCCAGTGGTTCATAGATTGGATATATTTTTCTGGCAAATATATCACTAATTTTTGTTTTTTTAAGTTTTTAAAATAAAAATGACGTTACAGAAGTCCAGGAAGACTGAAGGGTCTGACTGTGATAAATAAATGTTTTAAATGATTTTATTACTACAGACCAGTAAAGACTGGTCTTTGAGGCCATATAATATCTAAATTCAGCCTTTCCTGCAATATTTCCCTGAACATTTCATTCACCAAAAATGTTGAATAAAAATATATATAAAATACATTTATACTTACATTATACACTTTAACACATATTTCAAATAGTCAAAGAACATTTTATTAGAAAATGTAATTTTTTATTAAAAATTTAATTTAATTTTCTGATAAAATTACCACCCAAAGATATCAACATGAATATAAGTTAAATTCTTTATATTAAAATTGTATCAAAGAAAATAGGTTTATGCTTATTCATTTTATTTAATAGCCAGCTTTTGTAAAACCCCAAGGTATATGCTTTTGAGAACTGTTGTACTAATGACTATTATTCAGGTTGTTATTCCTTTCTTTATTACATCTACATATGCCATCTCTATAGTGACTATTTCAATTCTCACCTAATCGGCCATCACTTATTATAGATTCATGGTTATTCTAAGCAAGTGCTGAATTTATAAGACAACATGGATTCTGTAGAGGACAAGGACATTGAAAATATTTTCTTGAGTTCTGAAAATTTGTTTCAGTCTTTGTCATGGGTACCTCATGATGAGAAAAACAATTTCCAATACTCTAAAATATCAGCATAAATATATAGCTAAATGACCAGAATTTGGAAGTGTGGCATAAATACATGCACTCATTCTCTCTCTCCAAACATCCATACATGATGTACATCCGCATGCATGCATGGATTTTATCAAAAAAGTAACATTGTAATAAATCAGTAGTACTCTTTGGTCTATGAAATAAACAGACTACAATAAAATTCATGCACTATATTAAAAGTAGCTAAATAGTAGCCTCCATTGATAATTCTTAGTCTATGGCTACTGGTATATTATTAATATCAAAGTTACAGATACTGGAGATTTGCTCCAAAAACACTTTTCTCCCTTCCTTTTCTCTGTTATTAATACTTAAAAGTGAAATAGATCCTTAAGTACCCAGCCTCCCCCCAAGCCAAGTTGGGCCTTGTGAAACGCTTTTCTTTTATGAGGTATAGAAACAAGTGTAGCATATTTTTTCACCCTGATCACATGTTTACTATCTCCTAACACAGACCTTAGCATTTTCATTTCCTTAACATACTTACCTACCGATCAGTCTAAAAACAAACAAGCAAAAACACCAAAACATAGGAAAAAAAATTGTAGCAAAAGATAGAAAGTGTGCACACCAATGTTATTTTAGGCGGTGATATATTGGTGCCTTGGGAGAACAGAAATGGACTACTTGCAAACTTCCTGACAAGAAATTTCTCAATGCGCTACTCTTATAAACTTATTTTCATCAAACTTTGTTCTTTACCTTCTATATTTCCCTTTAATGAAGAGTCGGCTTTTCTCTATTGTAATAACTATAAATCAGTTATTTTCATTCTGTGCTCTCCTGCCATCTTGAGGTTTTTGACTGGCTAATTATTTACCAGATAGTCTATCTCGTGCTTCTCTTCAGAGAGTCCTTCACCATTCTTTTTTCTAATGTCTTATTACACACGCAGTTTGTCTGTTTTCCTAACCTCTATCTTGTCATTCACTAACAAACTTCTTCAAAAAGTGGATATTACTAGTGTTCTAAACTTTGATTTATATAACTTACTTGCTGGGCCACGTAACTTATTCTGATGTATTCTGGAGAGAATCCAGGAATCTCTCTTTCTGATCCAGGTGGTTTCTTGACTAAACTTTGGAAAATACTTTTTATTCCTATAATGTCATCCTCTGCCTCATTCTATATGTTGCCATTGCTCAATGGATACCAATGATCTTCTGAACAGTAAATTAATTATATTGTCCTGATTTCCCTGAAAAATTTGACACCAATTTCCTTTATTTATATACTTTCCATTTGATTGTATGATTCTGTGTCAGCCCTCATTTCCCAAACATTTTAGGACTCTTATTTGATTTCCTTTAACATACCTTCCTTTTGCTTCATTTTAATTTTTCTATTCCTACACATTATTTCCTAGTCCTTGTATTATTTTATTCATTCTATATTAGCTATCTTAATGATTTAACCTCCTGTAGTTTCTACTATAATCTTGAATTAAATGTATATCAGATCTTTCTTTTTCCTTTATTTTTCTTTAAAAACCTTATCCTATCTCTCTTATAAAACCCAGACATATATTTTTAAAATTTTGCTGCAATTTTGGCTTATAAATCCCTACAGAAGATCAAAGCAACTACATCCCACTACATCCTCCTACAAAACTGTTTTTTTTTTTTTAATATTACAGAGGTACAAACACCTGTACCTAATAAAGTACAGTAAACACCTAAACCAAATTTATTTTGGTTACATAAATTGTGTTTGCACTGCCTGAGTCAGAGCTACAAGCATGCCCATCCCCCAGAAAGCAAGCACCACAATCTTTAGGTGTGAATTTACCCATCCCCTTTGCCCCCCTCCAGCCTGCCCTTATTCTAACGTTAGTTACTTGATTCTACCATATTCCCAGCTCCCTCAGTTTCAAGTCCATGCACTCTTTCTATTTTCATATCCCAATATCCAATTAAGTGTGAAGTTTTAATAAATCACATCTTTGAAATTGCTATTGCATCTATGATGTGTATTAATATTCTCAAATTATGGTTTCTCTCATCAATGATGAAAGACTGGCCTTGTAACTAATATTACTTTTACTTATCTTTTTTCTCACTGTAGCGTCCAAGCATGTACACTACTCAGACATCCCTTTAAGAAACTGCTGTGAGGAGCATATTTGAATGATCATCAGCTTCTGACTTTACTCCAACATTCACACTGAGGCTATGCTTCCCCCAGACTACTCCCAACTATGAGGGAGCCCTTATTGCCAAATAAATTACACCTCTGATCAGAAATATTTACTTAGGGACTACTCCTTTGTAAGGTTTCAATTTTGTTTTTGTTGTCAGAAGGTTCTCCCTCTCTATTCCTATACCCTCTCCCTCATCTATGTCCTTCGGGCAAAAAATCACTAGCCACACCCATCCTAGAGAAAGTAGGGCTATTCATTCCCATGAGAGAAAGCGCACGCCATGAGAAATCATGTGATCTTTTAGATACAGAGCATCAGAAAGAATAGGATTCGGGCTTGTGTTAAGTGATTTAGGAAAGGATATAAGAAAGCATAACTATCTCTATTTTGGATATTGTCAGAAAGTGTTGGTAATTTATGATTGAGTAATTTAATAATTCTTTACTATTAGGAGGCCAGACTAGAGAAAGAATAAAGCTGTAATTGGGAAAAAAAAAAAAAAGCAATAATCACACAGATTAGCTAGAATAAGAGGATATTTGACATTTTATGCCTTGATTAATTTTTATACCTTTATATGTACATTTACAGAGGCATAATGTTTGTGTGGACCATGGCTATAGTGGCTCCTGAGACTTTACTGAATTCATTTATCAATTCTAGGAGTCTTTTTGTTGAATCCTTGGGGTTTTCTAGAAATAATATCATATTGGCAAAGAATGAGAGTTTGATCTCATTTGCCCCCATTTGGACATCGTTAATTCCTCTTTCTTGTCTAATTGTTCTAGCAAGGATTTCCAGCACTATGTTGAATAGGAGTGGAGATAATGGGCAACCTTGTCTGGTTCCAATTCTAAGCAGGAATGGTTTCAATTTTTCATCACTCAGTATGATATTGGCTGTAGGTTTATTGTATATGGCCCTAATAATTTTAAGGTATGGTCCCTCTATGTTATTTTGTTAAGAGTTTTTATGATAAAGGTGTGCTAGAGATCAGAGATGAAATCATCCGCATATTGCCATCCAATCTTTGACAAACCAGATAAAAATATACACTGAGGATAAGAATCTCTTTTCAATAAAGGGTGCTGGGAAAACTGGATAAGTATATGATATGCAGAAGATTGAAATTGGATCCCCACCTCTTATAAAAATCAATTCACAATGGATAACAGACTTAAGCCTAAGGCATGAAACCTTAAGAATCCTAGAAGAAAATGTAGGGAAGACCCTTTCATACATCGGCCTAGGCAAAGAATTTATGAAGAAGATCCCCAAAGCAATCACAACAGCAACAAAAATAAATAAATGGGACCTGATCAAATTAAAAGGCTTTTGCACAGCCAAGGAAACTATCCTATCATTAGAGCAAATAGGCAGCCTACACTACAGAATGGGGGGAAATATTTGCTCTCTGCACATCTGATAAAGTGCTAATAACAAGAATCTATCTAGAACTCAAAAAAATAAACAAGAAAACATAAAACAACCCCATCAATAAATGAGCGAAGGACATGAACAGAAACTTTTCAAAAGATGGCAGAATAATGGCCAGCAAACATATAAAAAAATGCTCAACATTTCTAATCACTAAGTAAATGTAAATCAAAACCACAATGAGATATCACCTAACTCCAGTGAGAATGGCCTTTATCAAAAAATCCCAAAACAACAAATGCTGGTGAGGATGTGGAGAGATAGGAACACTCTTACACTGTTAGTGGGACTGCAAATTAGTACAATCTCTGTGGGAAAGAATTTGGAGATATCTCAAAGATCTAAGAATAGAAATACCATCTGATCCAGCAATAGAACTATTGGGCATCTACCCAAAGGAACAAAAGATATTCTATAATAAAGATATCTGCACTCGAATGTTTATGGCAGCACATTCACTATTGCAAGGATGTGGAAACAACCCAAGTGCCTGTCAATCTATGAGTGGATTAATAAATTATGATACATGTATACCATGGAATACTACTCAATTACAAAAAACAATGGTGATCTAGAACTTCTTATATTTTCCTGGATAGAGCTTGAGTCCATCCTCTGAAGTGAGGTATCACAAGAATGGAAGAATAAGCACCACATGTACTCGCCATCACATTGGCGCTAACTGATCAACAGTAAGGTGCTCACACGGTAGTAATATTCAATGGGGCTTGTGGGAATGGGAGTGGGTAAACTTACAACTAATAGATGCAGTGAGTATTGTATGGGGAAAAGGGCACACCTCAGATCATGGCTTGGGTGAGGCAAAGTCATAACATGTAACCAAAATGTTTGTACTCCCATAATATCTTGAAATAAAAAAAAAGAAAAAAAGTAACATAAGGGATGCAAACAAGGATCTGATGCTATCTGCCGTACTGTGAGTAATATACTTTCTTACTAGATTTATCGATTTTATGTCAGCTGAATCCCATACTAGATGTTGTTACTGTATTACTATTAGGAACAACATGACTGCTTCCCAGTTGTGTCAGAGACCAAATGATTCCCCTTTTCAAACCCTCCAAATGTTTTTCTTCTTAGCGAAAACCAAATCACATTCCATAAGATTCATCACGATTGGTCACTACCTACATCTAAAACATATTTGCCCCTCTTACTTTCCTCCCCTACGATTCCATCCAAGTTCAATTAAACTCAGCAACTGCTATTCAGTCTAAGATAATCACATCATTTCTCACTGCTTCATGTTCCCTACCACATCTCATAGAATATATTTCTACCTTATCTATCAGGTAAAACCTATTGACCTTTCTAAATTCAGTTTAATTATTTGATCTAGAAAGAATTTCCCCTTCAGAATATTTGGCTTCTTTTGTGACCACTCTATGATAATATCTCATATTATTGCACATACAATATTTTTATTATATTCATATTTGTATGCCCACCTTTCCTTCCTAGACACCAAATTCTTTAGTAGATACCATTTATTTAGTGTGTCCTCTGTGCCAAGAAATGACCTTTTCAATTTAGGTGCACTAACTATATACTACGATCCTATGAAGTAGATGTTATTTCTATTTTACACTTTCAAGTTTGAATACTGCTCAGAGACACATAGGTAGGCATTAAGTAGAAAAGGCAGGATTCTAACCAAATTCTTTCAAATCACAAAGCTCTAGTGTGCATCATTGTGTAATTTTGACACCTATTATCATACATTTTTATGCCCTTTATACAGATAAGAAACCTGAGCCTCAGAGATTTTAAAACTTGTCCATGATCAAGGATAAGATTTGATTTTTGTTTAAATTCCTGGACATTGTATTAATACATATTTTCTACTCAGTAAGACATTTGCAGATAAATGAATGGGTAAAGATTTTCATGACCACATGGGTCTATAGGAAAAAGGAGTAAAGAGTACTCAGAAAATGAAGCTTAGCTTCTGAGATGTCAGGTCTAGTGAATGAGTGGCAAAAGCACATTTATTGAGTGGAGGAACCTATTAGGTTCCATATGGTAGATCTTGTTTTAATTATTGTTAAGTGTGAAGTAATGATGAGGCTTTTAGGGGACATTTTTAACTGGCAATTTCGGCTAATTTCAGTGTAAACTCCAAATCTGTTTGTAGCAAATGGTTGCTGAGCTAACTTAATTTACAGAAAGCCTGTTTAATTCACCACATTCTGACCCACATCTGTCAATCAAATTAAGTAGTTTTTGACATTAGACTCTGAAAAGTGAGGCAAAATCTTATTTATTGGGTGAACTCAAAAGATAACAAGAGAGTAATGGCATTATTGATTCATTAATTTAATAAGTAATTATTGATCATCCCCATGATGTTCAGGATGCTGTGATAAGCAACTGTTAACACATTGAAGAGAGAAACTTACATTGTAGAAGGGAATACATGCAATTAGTAAGTACATATGCAAATATATTTATAAAAACATGTGGAGTATTATGAAGGAAATGAACACAAGAACATAATCACATACAATAATAAAAACAATTCCTGTGTACGTGTTGGGTCAGGGGAAGTTTCTTAATTGGGTGGTCTGGAAATTCCTCTGTGAAGATATAACAGTTAAGCTGATTTTAGAAGGCTGTTCACATATAATATAACAAGGAAAGACTCCAAGGAAACATCCTCAAAGAGGTACACATATGCAAATACTGGAGGCAGGAGAGCTTGGTATGTTCCACAACTGAGTGAAAACAAGGATCAGGGAATGACATTTTAAACCTAGTGTGTCTTATAAATGCGATATTCTTTTATAGATGGATCTTAAGAATCTGCTAGTTAAGTTAGTTTTCAGACCTTGTTATAATGGCAAAATAAGTGATAGACTGAGTTGAGTCTCATGGCAATCAAAGTATGCCAACTTTTAGTCTACCTTGCAAATGATACTATGAGGCCGCTAATCCCCCAACCCTACTGTTGTCCAGTTACTAATCATCATAACAAAACCTGTCCATTGGATTCTTTCATATAATGCCATTATATACAAACTATAAATACAGAGTATTTTTCATTGGTTTGATTTCTTTATAGTCTATTGCTTACAAAAGTAGCTGTTAGAATCAGGTAGAGCTGGCAACATGTTCAGGCTATACCTATTAACTGTGTTATCATGTTCCAATTTCTTAACTTCTCAGTACATTTCCTTATAATCTAGAAAGTGAATGATAATAGAATAAAGCCTGCAGGATTTTTGTGAGATTTTAATGAGATAATTGACATAAAGCCCTTAGCAAAATGTTTAGTGCGTAGTAAGTTTCAATATATGTTAATTATGATTGCTTAGTTAAAAAAGACTTGGATCTGCTTAAAGCAAAACAATTCTATAGCCATATTGTGCTGATTTATACAAAAATATCTACTGTTTCATAGTTAAAATGAAATGTATTACATCTGTTCTTTGAACATGAGGCTAATCTGTATTTCACATTTATAAAGTGGGGATGGAAAATATAAATTCATGCTGTAGAGAAAATTTTCCCAAATTCAGGTTTATATCTATTTCACCTTTTTTATATCAACAATAATCATATATAAACACAAACATAATTCGAAGACCTATTTTCTCTAATTAAATATCTAGTTGAGATTCAATAAAGTAGAATAACTCAAAAGAAATGATATCACATACTATAAAAACAAAAATAGTTACTAAAACACAACTTAATATATATGAGGAAGAGTGTGTGTGTGTGTGTCTGTGTGTGCACATGCACTATTATGGGAAAACAATAAAAGAATGAAGGGTAGAAGTTTTGTTTTTTTATTGGGATAAAGGTTATTGAGAGCCAAAACAAAAGGTAGAAATTAATACAGATTTATTTGGATGAGGAATTTAAAAAGGTGATTACCTCAGAGTCCAGGCTTAAGACCAAGTATTCACTGGTTTTATACATTATATTATTAATAGCTACTACACATTTAGATATTCAAGGTTGTATAGGAAAACAAATTCTGGGTGGTAAATGATAGCAATAATATGAAATTCTCACAGGTATGTCCACTTGAATATCTAATAGGTATCTCAACACATACAAAATAAAATTCCTACTTTCAACACAGTTCTATTGCTGTCTTAGATTTCTCAGTAAACAGAAACCTATTCTTTCAGGTTCTCAGACCTGAATTTTTTAACAATTCTTGACAAATTTCTTTCATATTTCCCATACAATCAACCAGCAAGTCCTTTTAAACCTACTTTTAAAATAAATTCATTGTAAATCCAGCCCCAAAGAATCCAATGCTTTATCATAACCACCTCCACAGCTACACTGGTCAAAGACACTGTCAACTCTCACCTCAATGATTGCAATAGCTTCCAAGCCAGTATTCCTGCTCTCTCCCCTGCCCCTAAAATTCCATTCTCCATCAAGCAATCAAAAAGATCAGATAATAATAAATTTCTGTTCAAAACAATCAAGTAGTTTCCTCATTCATATTAAGTCAAAGTGTTTAAATGACTTACAAAGCCACTAGTATGTCACTGACATCATTATCCATTGCACCACTTGTGACTTGACCCATTTTTCCTAGTTTTCTCTAAAACATTTATTACTACCCAATATGTAGTAATTTATATGTTCTAGCTTATCTTTACTTCTCACTAGATAGCACTCCATTAGGTAGTTTATTCAGGGAGAGAGCTTTGTTTATTGCTATAATCCCAGTAACTCAAGAACTGTGCATGGTATGTTGCAGGTACTCAGTAATTATTTTTTGAATAAAGAAAATGAATCACTATGAATGATTCATATAAAAATAGTAGATAAGTAAATGAATACAGAGAATTAACTTAAGAAAAATAATCCATAAATGAAGAATTTTAAGGATAATTTGACATCCAAGAAAGATGAAAATTTTGATAATTTTGATAATTATCAAAGAAAATTTTGATAATTCCTTAAAAATTAATGTCTCTAATACTTTGCTTACAAAATTAATTTTAATTCACAAAGAAGAAGAGAAATAACATAAACCTTTCTCTGGTCATTCATAAAATTATGTTGTTTTCTTACCAGGAACACAGTTTGCATTATTGAATTATGTATTTATTGCTCATCAAAGATAAAAGTAAACTACAGCAAGTCTAGATAAGGGACTAGTCATAGTGATTATCAAAGTAGGATGGGTGGACCATATGCATTAAAAGAACTTAGATTGCTTATCAAAAGTCCAAACTCCAGCCTTATTTAGACCCATTGAAAAGTATATCTCTGAGAATTAGGTCTGTGAATATTTACCTTTTAAAAACAATCTTCTGGATTTTACCTTTGCACCCTAAATTTTGAGAAATATGGTGTTACATAAAGGTTTATCGTTGGCCCATTAGCAGAAGCCTACCTAATTAAATGAACCATATGTCTGAGCCTACATTCCAAGTCTTATTATCTTGTGCTAAGGTATAATATATAAATTAAGAGAAATAGTTATGTTAGTTTTAAATCTTTTAAGTAATACTTATTAAATTCTGCATTGTGAATATTATTAAGTTATCCTTTGATTTAGTAAAAGCATTTTTTTAGTATTTGAATTTACAAGGTTGGGTGCAGTGACTCACATCTGTAACCCTAGCACTCTGGGAGACCAAAGCAGGAAGATTGCTCAAGGTCAGCAGTTCGAGACCAGCCTGAGCAAGAGTGAGACCTCCATGTCTATTAAAAATAGAAAAAATTAGCAGAGTGTGGTATATGCACCTGTAGTCCCAGCTACTCAAGAAGCTGAGGAAGGAGGATTGCTTGAGCCCAAGAGTTTGAATTTGCTGTGAACTAGGCTGATAGCATGACACTCTAGCCCAGGTAACAGAGTGAGACTGTCTCAAAAAAAAAAAAAAAAAAAAAAAAGAATTTACAGTTTTCTCTTCCCACTGAAAATGGTAAGTAAATCTACTAAGAGCAATTTTAATTGTCTATAATAATGGTTATCTCTATCTAATTCAGTAAGAGAGAAATGTACATTTGGGTAAAAATTTTATAAAATTAGTCTCGGGATATTTACAAAATGTATTTGTAAAACATATCGTCTCTAAAACTAGATTAGAAATCATTGAACCTTGCTACACCTATACACATTTAGCCAAAGAAGACGTAGCTACATATTTTCTGGCTAAATAAGCATTGTAAGAAGTTAAGTTTTAAGTAAGATTTGTCTTATTTAAATGCATATATGGTCTTATGTGGATGCTCTCATATCAAGCTGAGCTGTGATATTCCTTAACAAAAGTGATTAATCAAATAAACAAAACAGATTCACACATATTTCAAAAACAAAAAAAGAAAAAAAAACCCATATGTGATATACATATATATGATAATGTCACATTATGAACATGATTGGCAATATGATAATGAGTAAAATGAGCAAAAAATAAGACAATGTACACTGTTTTATTATTTCTAAAAGCTGTAGAAATAACACTAAACAACATAATTTAGATATACATAGAAATTACAAAAAAATGCAATGTAATAATAGTAGTCATTTAGGTGCTGGAGAGAAACAGATAGTATAATAATAAGGATGTGATGTCTAAATACAGATTAGCTTTTATAAATTAACTAGATCTTATGTTGGAAAGTGGGTTTGTATATTCTCATTGAAGATTTGACTTTTTGTCAAAGTTTATATCTGGTAACATTAGATAGTAATTGATGCAATTGAATCATACCTTTAATTCAAAAATTGTTGCTTGATTTTTCAAGTATAGGTTGGCATTCTCAAAATTATAAAATATAAATTAATTTTAGGATGTCGAAAGAGATTTTAGCTTGAAGATGGTACAGAGTTTACCTTAGACACTGAAAACTATCCACTGCCCAACATTTTATTCACTAAGAGACACATCACTTAAAAAGAGTACTGGTGGCCAAAACAAGTATAACAACAAACTATCAAACAACAACAAAATCCATCCAACTATACACAGAAGATATTCAGGTATTATTTGCTATTTATCCAAATGCTTATTCTGAAAAGTTCTAAAAAAACTATAAATTATTTTACAATAACATTCATCAATAAACTAAACATATAATGTGATGCATTCTCTATAAAAAACTCATATTTTCTTTAATTTAATTTTCACATCTTGGTTTATTACTTCCATCCACTTTTGAAATCACTGTATGTTCTAAGTGTAATGATCATGATATAATTTACAGGTTTATAAATAACCTTCTCATTACTCTGTTTCCACAGCCAAGGATGAGGCAGCATTCACCCAAAGGCAATTTATTCATATCAAAAGGAGACAGATGCACCTTCTAACATATAATCTGTGAAGGTTAAAGAAACTTAACACAAATAAATGCATACCTATGGATGAATATGAGGATGCCATCCTAAGAGGAAAAGAATATCTGTTTCTTCTGTGATTCAGGGTAAAATTTTAGCTTTGCCTTTAGCTAATTTCTGCTGGTAGAAGTTTCTTTCAAATCTGATTTTCAATGTAGGTTGTGTGTGCGTTGAGAAAAACAGTACTTTTTATAATACATTAACCAATTTGTCTGGAATCTTTAAAGGCTCCAAACTATTTTCTCTCATATTATACTTGCTAAGTAGGAAAAATAGACAACTAAAAATAAGCACACTAATGGCAATATTTTATTGACTAATTTAAATATATGTTAAAAGCTCACATATATTGAGTTATTAAAATGTTCCAGAAACTGTTATAAACAATTTCTACATATTAACTCTTTTAATTACCAACACTCTATGGGCTAACAACTGTTATCTCCATGCAAAGAATAAGATAATAAGTCACAGATAAGTAAATTTTTCAGGGTCACATAGCTGGTAAAAGGATTCTTTAGCTAGTAAGGGGGTGGATCTCAAATCTGTAGCCATTTAGTTTAACTATTATACTATAGCATCAAGGTTTGTTAAAAATAATTATTCTCAATTGAATTAAATATCTTTAAAGGTTAGCACAACTAAATATGTGATGCAGGGAAGACATATTTGAAAATGTTTAGAACACTATTATGTATCCAAATTTAAAGTTAACACGATTATTTCATATAAATGTGTACTTATTATGACATATTTAAAAGAATTCTACTACGGCTATAAAATATGCTAGAGTTTAAAAATGCCCATGCTTTGCAAACATAGAGCAAATAATGTGCTGTATTTATTATTATCCTGTGATAAACAAACATAAATATTCCTTTGTGAAGCATTGAAATGGTTGTGAAATTGTGAAATCTGGTTATCCTTAAACATTAGGCTTCTTATAATGTACCCTCAGAAAAATATTGGGAAAAAAGAAAAGTGAGTCACTTTGATTTTTGGTTCTTTCTGGGGCACTCAAAGAATAGAAATAGTGTCAATTTTTCTGTTCATTCATACATGCATGCGGTCATTCCACAAACTTTTTTTTTTTGAGCCTGTGAACCACAAACAAAAAATCTATTAGTCTCTGTCAAATAAGAAAAATTGAAAGCCGAGGAAAAAAACAGACCATTATAGCCTTAGAGATTCAGAATCCAGGGAACTAGAACTTAGCCTTTGTTGGTGCTGCTGATATATATAAAATTTCAGAAATTCATCAGGTAGATCCTAGATCCAAACCAGGGATTAGCAAACTACAGCCCAAAGGTCTAATGTAGCTTTCTGCCTGTTTTTGTATGTTTTGCATGTTTGGCAACCAAATAATAATAATAATGTTTTTACCTCCAATATTGGGAAAAAATTGAAAGAATAATATTTTGTAATACATGAAAATTATTTGAAATCAAATTTCAGAGTTCATAAATAAAGCTTTTTTTTTTTTTTAACCACAGCCATGCTAATTCCTTTATGTATTATTTAGGGCTGTTTTTGAACTACAAGGACAGATACGAGTAGCTATGGAAGGGTATGGACTGCATAGCCTAAAATATTTACTCTGTGTGCCTTTAGAGGAAGGTTTACTGCCCTTTATATATACTATTGATACATGAGACTGAGAATTATCTCACTGGGAATGGAGTTATTCATATTGAAATAATCATTTTCTGAATAACTTATTTACTCTTTTTTATTAGAAATTCAGATGCTGCCCATATTGAACAATGGTAGTGGCTGATAACTGCAATCTTCATTTAAAAATAATGTAAGCGATGTGTTTCTTTTTTCATATATATAGTATTTTGTATTATATATGTGATATTACCCTCTTTAATTATGATATAAATTTTTAAAAATTCCAAAGTATAGGCTTTATTTAACATTTAAATGGGAAGAAATAATTAATTCTCAAAATGTGGGCTATTATGTCTTTGGATCTAATTATTTTTATTTTGAAATCTCTAATGTTAAGATAGATTAAAACTGAGAATACGGTTAATGTTGGGTGGTTTAACTATACCTCCAATTCCCCAAAAGTAGTTTGCTTGTTTTTTTTTTTAAACCTGATTATATTCTCAGACATCCTTTGCTTGTTTTCTTAGAAAAGTTTAATTTTCTTGCAGCTGACAATATTAAAAATCAAATTCATATTTATAACCTAGAAAAAAAAAAAAACAATGCGTTTTCCCCAGGTAAGCTATTGCTCTACAGTATAAATGGTAACTTTGGATTCTATGCTAGTAGAACAAAGCTCTCCTTTCAGACTTATTGTTTCATCAGAAGTTTTCTGGGTTGATATATGAAAATTCACTAGTTTTAAAGTTAAGGTTCACATCTAAGAAGGAGTGATATATTCTTCATGATTAGCGTGAATCTTTTTTATTGACCCTAAATTGTATGATGTAAATTGACTGTGGTGTAAGTTGTCTATTTAATTGTTACAGTTTTATAGGGTAGCCTTTATCACATTTCTCACTGTTATTTTTTTTTTTTAATTCCTAGTGACTTCATGTCTATCCATGGTTTCTTTTATCACATATATGTACATCTGGCTATCCCAAGCTACATTGCCAGCTCCAAATTCCCTCTTAAGCAGCAAACCTTAGCATCTGTTGAATATTGCCCCTGTATGTTTCCTGGGCAACTAAATCTCATAATGTCCAAATCTGAATCCATCTAGTTTTTTTTTCCCCTTCTTGAGATTCACTTCATAGTGAGCACTCTTCATTTCAGTGAATGACATGATTGACCTCTCAGTTTTTTGAAGTAAAATATCAGCATCAGTCTAGACATTTTCCTCACCTTTCCTCCTTACTATCATGTCTTCCCTATACACACACACATTGGAAACCAACATTTATACATTTTTCTCTTAAGCACATCCCTGTAGTCTCTCTTCTGCATTTCAACAGTCACATGCTTAATTCAGTTCATCATCTTTGATGTTCTTAATTTTTATATTAATCTCTTTACTGGTTTCCTTGCCTAAATTCATTCTCAAACCAGCCATCCTTCATAATGTTTACAGAAGTGATTTAACAAATCTGCTTTAAATCATTCAGTCCTCACTGCACAAATTAAATCCAAATATTTTATCATGGCATAAAGAGCTCTAAGCATCCCTCCTATCTCCTCTAAAATGCATGTCTTTTTACTCTTAATTGCACGATCTTATCCAGCCTCACTAAATCTAGGGGCATTTCCCAGGATATGCCATACTCCTTGTGCCATACTTGGCCTTTTCACACAATTTTTTTTCTAGCTGGGTTTTTCTCTTACCTTCTCTACCCAATACTTGCTGGTTCTTTCAAACCCAGCTGAGTTGTAATATCATCTTAGATATTTCTAGTGTTGTCAGTGAAAATAGAAGAGTAAAGAAATCTGAAAGTTTATCTTTCCATAAAGGCTATAAAACAACTGACAAAAACTAGCAGAGTCAAGCTTTTTGGAACTCTAAAAACTAAACGAAAGCGTACAGTATAGAGGACAATGCTTAAGTAAGAAAAAATCATATGAATCTCGATAATAACAGAGGGCTTTGTGGCATTTTAATTTACCCTGTTTCTGTTATACATTCCCCAGCTATGCAATGTCTTTGAAGATAACAACCAACAAATCTCTGTACCAGTATCAGTACCAAAGGGGAGCAGAAGAGATTTCATTTGCAAAGAATTTTGGTTTTTTGTTTTGACCTGCCTGATGGCTCCTTGGAGGACCAGCTCAAAGTACTTGGCTTTATCTTGGCTAACTAGAAACATTTTCAGTGCTGTTACAGGTATCTAGCACATTTCTCAAAAAAACATTTACAGAGAGATATATTAGCCATTGCTGCCAGGGACAATGGATAACACTTGGAGCAAATGACTGACTAACCAAAAAGCTTGGGGGGAAAGGCTGGGGAGTGAAATGCTTTGGGGAATAAATGTTTGGAAAGCTCCAACATATTCTTAGGAAGCTAGAAGTCCACATAAATTTGCACATCAGTGCACATGCTCAGGAAAGAGGACAAAAGGCCCTCAGCCTTCAACTCTGCCTGACCTTCAGTCTCTGCACAAGCAAGAAGTAAAGCCTAAGACCGAATTGCAAACTGCTTGGCTGAGATTTGAAGGTCATCAGCAAGACTGGAAGTTTATTTCCAAGTTTTAAAGGAAATCAGATGGCTCACGATTACAATAACCGAACAAAGACATTAGTAGCCATACATGGAAAAGAATGTAGACTTTACTAAAATTAGTTCAAAGGAGTGACAAAGTAAACAATCACTATAACAAGGAGCATCCATAAACCTTGGAGAGGAGGGATAATCTGATTTTTAGAGTTGCCACATTATATCAAAAATCTTATGTTTTCAACAAAAAGTATGATGTATACAATAAGCAAGGAAGTATGGCCCTCCAATAGGAAGAAAAAAAGCAATAAATAAATAAAAAGTAATAAATAGAAACTATCTCTGAAGGAAGCTCAAACATTGAACTTACTAGACAAAGACAAATCTACTTGTATGATTCTATCAGATCCCCCTAAACTTGCTGTTTTCTTGAATGTCTTCTCACCTAGACTGCAAGTTCATAGGGATTAGTGACAATATGTGTCAGCTTAATAGTCAAAACTGTGCTTGATGTACAAATCCACTGCTCTGGAAACACTTAAAATAGAAATAAATAGATGCCTACCAGGGATTTCTCTATGTTCATAAAGCTGGTTCAAAATGAGGATGGCAATTGCCCTGAAAAGAATTGTCAAGAAGCAATGAACATTCGAGTGCAGGTGTCTTTCTTGTAGAGTGTCATTGGCCAGTGCACCATCTGGGGGATGGTCATGTTGGAGACTCAGACTTGTGGGGGGAGGGGAGAAAGGGCATTTATTGAAATCTTAAAATCTGTACCCACATCATATGCCGAAATAAAAATAAATAAATAAATAAATAAAAATTTAAAAAAATGGAAGCAGCAATGAAATAGGTAGGAAATGCTGCAGATTCTCACCTTCAGAGGTTGCCAGAGATAGTCTTAATTTGAGACATCACAGAGCTTACTATACCCCTGAGGAAACATGATCAGCACAAGTAAAACAATTCAAGTACAACACAAGATTTATAAAATGAAAATACAGGAGAGTAACAATTTTGTTCGATATTTTTTAAAAAGTCAAATGTAAGATTAAATGCTATTTTAAAAAAGCTAATGGGAAACTTGGGAATGGATCTGGGCTTGAATATAATGTTTCACTTAAACCCTTCTTGTGGAAGTGACTCACCAACTCCCCATCTGTATACTTAGTTCTGCCACATTCAATTGAGTTGTTATCAAAATAAACGTGGTTAACAGATGTCCTTAAAGTCTAAGGCAAGTAATTGGATATGATGGAACAAGAAGATGTTTTAAAATTATCAGAAGTTTGTAAAATTTGATGGCTAGAAAAATCACAGTGCCTCTAATAGGATGAAGACATCAAGGGGGTAGTCCATTTTGAGTGAAAGATCATAACATTAGGATTGTATATGTTATAATTGAAGAATGAGTGAAACGCAGATATAATAATTCCAGAATTCAGGAGTGAGGAATGAACTTTTCTTGCTTTGAACCCAGATGTTTTGTAATTTCTCTTTAAATTCACACTAGATTTTGTTGGTTTCATAGACATCTAAAAATTCATGTCACAAATAAGAAATACGTTTTAACTAATTATATTCTAATTTATATTTTTAATAAGTGATTACAAATAGATGTAATGGATTGATCCATTAATTCATTTAATTTATATTTAACAAGGACCTAATATTACTAGGAATATATGCTTATAATAGGTGGGTAAACACTGTTTACAAAGTTCCTGCCTTTTATGGAGCATACCTCATAGTAAAGTTAAACATATGTCAGTCAAGGAAGGTCCTAAATTTTGATTTAAAAATATCATTATGTATCTGCTTTGCAAAGATGTACTTATATATTTTTCCCTCCAATTTCTCAGTAGATTAATTTACTGTTATTATTAACTTCATAGCAAGCTCCATATGCCATCACCAAGTAGAAACATTTTTTTTTCCTGAGATATTCATACTGCTTTCTTAGTTTGTAATTATTTTATGTACTAAAGATATGCTGAGTAAAAACTATGCTAATCACTGGAGTACAGCTGAGAAGACAAGTATACAGAGATCTATTAGATTATATCCTATTCCAGAAAGACTATACAGTCTAAAAAATAAAGCAGAAATTTATACATGCATGAAAATATTAATTAGGATATGGGATGAGATGTATGGGGTATTCTATTCATCTATTCTCATGTTACATTAAAATTAAATACTAGTGTCCCAGGATCATGGTCAGTTTTAGAATATCCTGAGTCAAGAATTTAGTGAGTAGGCCAACGTGAGAGGAGGTACTTCACATCTCATTCCAATAGCATAGTGTACAATAGATTTGCCATTTTTGAAAGTCAAAATGGTAGCATTTTACTTGATTAAAACTATCTTTATAATCACATATTTCTCCATATTTCAAATTTAATCCCTTTAAGAACATAAACATTAATGAGAAACAATATTTAAAACTTTAAGTTATAAAACCTATGCTTACATCAGAGCATTCATTTCAAATAAGCTTGGAGGAGTTATAAAAAATATCATGGACTGAGCTACATGGACACTTTAGTTTAATTCCAAAATAATTTTATTTGTATGAGTAAGGTACAATTATCCCAGGGATTTATTTTGAATCTTTAAGCAAGAACATGCTAGAGACAGGCAACTTTAATTCAGATCATTTTAGAATAGGTAAGAACTTGATATAGGAAGTCAAGGATGGTGTACATGAGGAAATACATTACAGTAGAAGAAACATTGTGAACAAAGATACAGAAGTGTAAGTAATGAGTTTGGGAAATGTCATATACTTAGACTTAGCCAGAATTTAGTGATTATGAAGGATGTGCTGAGAAAAGTTATTAGGCACAAATCTTTAGTTTTTGTTTTTGCCATTATTCTTTCATAGCCAATGGTATGACTTGGCATATCATATATTTCCTTCCTTCTTTCTTTCTTTTTTTTTTTTTTTTTTTTTTGAGAAGGGGTCTTGCTCTGTCACCCAAGCTGGAGTACAGTAGTGACAAGTCATATCTTTCTAATGCCTCTACTGGATTCTAGACTGCAGCAGATTAGTAGCTTAGAGGCTGATTAGATATTGGATAGCAGAAATATAACATAATCTTCATTTTTTTCACTCTTCCCAGATAGCATGAGGTCTGGCATAAAAAGCGTTAGCAGAAAATGTTATATTTGTTCCAGCACAAATATTTTAAAGAGATTTTTTATTTAGATAGAGACATGTTTCTCTAAATCCATTTTTTTCTGGCTATGGGGATGAGTTCTATTTGGCTTGACTGAGGTTATATAACCACCAATAACCACCATCACTCCTTCCTGCTATCGAAACTCTTCAAATGGCTTATATGTGTTTTCTATTGCTGAATAAAAAGTTCCCACAAACTAAAAAGCTTAAAACAACATACAGCTATTTTCTCACCATTTCCATGTCAGGAGTACAGGCATAGTTTACCTAGATCTTCTGTTGAGAGTCTTGTAAGGGTTCAATCAAGCATCCAACCAGGCTACATTTTCATCTGAAAGCTAGACTAGGAACTAATCCACTTTCAAGTTCCCTAGGTTGTTGGCAGAATTTATTTCCTTGTAATTATAGGAGTGAGGTCTTTGTTTTCTTCCTGACCATCAACCAGGGACCAATGGCAACACAGAGACTAAGGATCAATAGTTCCTAAATACGTGGCTCTCTAACAATAGGACAGCTTACCTTTTCAAATGCTGCAAAGGAGTTTTTCTTCAGTTTGATACCTGTTGTTTGATCAAATGACACTTTTTATGGTTTGTTTTTTTTTAATTTCAAAATATCCAAGGGGTACAAATGTTTTTGTTACATGGATATCTTTTTTAATGGTTACCTCAGGGTTTTTAGTGTGCCCATCCCCTGAATAGTGTTCACAGTATCTGATAGGAAGATTTCAACCCCTTCCCTTTTTCCTCTTCCTTTTCTTGATTTCTTATAACCTTTACATCTCTTTATGCCCATGTGTGCCCATCAATGAGCTCCCAGTTATTAGAGAGTATATGTGGTGTTTGATTTTCATTCCTGAGATACTTCACTTAGCATAATGGTGTCCAATTACATCCGAGTTGGTGCAAAATACATTATTGCATTCCTTTTTATGGCTGAGTAGTATTTTAAGGTACACATATATATCACGTTTTCCCAATCCTCTCATCACTTGATTTATGGGCACTTAGGTTGATTCCAGATCTTTGTGATTGTGAAATGTGCTGCAATAAACATTCAAGTGCAGGTGTCTTTTTTATAAAATGACTTCTCCCTTTGTCTATCTTCTTTTGAAAAACTTCTGTTCCTTTCTTTTCTTAAAGAAATGAAGAAGTCATTTACGGATTAAATGTCATTTCTTAAAATTCTGTAATAATTTGCAATTTTACTAAGCATTTAAAATCTTTGTTTCAAAATTAGTCCTCAAGATGTTCTTAAATTTTTCACCGAGAGTGGCTTGTGTTCTTTATTTATTTTTTAATCATTACCTTAAAGCCCTGTCTTAATGATCTTTTTCTTGCTTACACACCTTTTCCAAAATCAATGCTTCATTTGTAGAAACAATTCCTTGGAACCCTTTTTTTTACCAGACTTGTCCAACAAGCAACAATTTGTTGATTAAAAACACTGTCTACGTGTAAATGTCATGAATACCTCTCTCAACTAGCCTAAGATGACCATTTAAAAAATGGATGGTTTTCTGAAATTATAAGTCAAGAATCTTATCTGAATATCTCCCAAATATATATTTGGGAGAGTACATTTAAGGTTTTAGATCTTTCTCTTAGGTTATTATTCCTTTCTGGAATAATTTCAAAATTTTAGTGCCCCTTTAAAAATATCATTTCTAACATTGGACACATTGTTTCTGATATAATAAACAATTATAAACAATAAACAGTGGCTGAATTACTTTCTTTAATGTAGTAAGGCCTAATTTCATATAACTATTTTTAATCCTATTTAACATATAGAGTATTGAGCTTGTGGTCAACTAAAATTTTCAAATACCTTAAATAAAATTTCTGTTTAGCTAGCTCTCAATAATCCTCCACTTATAAACTTATGCCTGGTTTTCTTCCTTTTTACATTTTACATATTTAGCTGTTTGTCAATTTTTCCTCCTTCTTAGAATATAAGGCCATAAGGACAAGGAGTAAATTTTTTGTTTTTTCTTAATACTATGTTCACAGCATCGAAGAAATAACCTAGAAAATAATGGACACCCAAGAATATTTGTAGATAAATTTATACATTCATTTCATTTACCATAATATTTTAAAATAAAAAATGTCATCCTACCATAATGTGTTTTTAACATAACCTTGGTTTTATAATGGTTAGTAAAAACCTGCTCCAAAATGAGAAACATTTTTTTAAAATATTCTTTTTAGAAGATTTCTCAAGTCTTAGAATCACTTTATTTATTTTAACAATTTCTATTCTGAAGTTCCCATTGTTTCTTTTCAGATATTTTCTTTTATCCTGTCTTGAATAGGTCTGCACTTACATTACTGTAGAGAATTATATACAAATTCTAAATCAAATTCTGTTTTTACTTATGAAATTGATTATAAATAATGTGAAATTTCTATTTTAGAATAGAAGCTTATAATGTTCTCAAAATGGAGTTTACAAAAGTACTCAATGTCATTTTACCTTGTCTAATAAGGTTTCAAGATTCTAATGTTATTGCAGGCATAGAATCTGAATTCTTTAGCTGAGTATTAAACTTTTGTTAAACAGATATTAATAGACAAAGAAACTGTAATATATTCCTTTCAATAATCAAGAATAATATCAATATTCAGCTAGTAAAATTCTGCATAAAAGGAAAGACATGTTAAGAGATTTAAAATGCTAGAAGAGAGGTTTCATTTGCTAGAAATACATACTAAGAACCTTGCTATATCACATTTTAGAAATTAAAGTTCAAGAACCGTTGCAAATGAAAGTAAAAAAAAATCACTGTCCAAAACCATTTGAGTTTAGTGCCAAAAATTAATATAATTTCACATTTGACCTAAAGACTATTATATTGTGGCCTATATCTATGTACTGTAAATTTTCTTATAAAATTTAGTACATTTTCTTATTTTAATATCAACCATTTTTAAAAATCTAAGAGTCTGTTTGCTCATGGGTATTCTTATACATGACAATTAAAATGCCACTATTTATTAATCATTAATTCTGGTTTTAAATTGATATTAAAATAGTCAATACTTATTTCTGGGCTAATAAATAATAAAGTTACTCCCTAATGATACATGTTTTCATACACTGGCTGTGAAATAAAGTGCTTTCTCTTATCCCTTTATTATGGACTAAGTATGTGTCCTTCAAAATTCATATATTGAAGCTATAAACACCAGTGGAACTGTATTTGGTGTGAGAAGCAATTAAGTTTAAATAAGATCATAACAGTTGGGCCTTGAAGTTATAGGATTAGCATCTTTATAAGTAGAGACAGCATAGAACTCATTCTTTCTGTGCATGCACAAAGAGGTCATGTGAAAACATGGGAAAATCATAGCTGCCTGCGAGCCAAAAGAAGAGAACTCAGAATGAAGCCTGCCTTTCTGGCACCTTGATCTTGGACTTCCCAGCCTCCAGAACTGTAAGAAATAAATTTCTGTTGTTTAAGCCACCCAGTCTTTGGTATTTTGTTATAGCAGCCTAAGTAGACTAATAAATCCTTGAGCTACCTTTATATTCCAACATATTTCCAGTTTTTATGTACTAGGAAAGCAGTGAACAGTAGAAGGATATATTCATAAATATATTGTTGTTGGTTTGTTTAGACCTTAATATGACATTGGTAAATATAACCGACAGAACAAGTTTGCAATTTTCATTAATACTAAAAATTGAACCATTCGCAGTGGTGTAAAAATATAGTTAGAATGAACAATATTTGATAGCACAAAAAGGTGACTATAATTTGCAATAAATTAAGGTATGCTTTAAAATAACTACAAAAGTGGAATTGGAATGTTTCTAACACTGGAATAATTCTAAGCAGGAATCTTACTATTATATTCCTTTTAATTTGGATATCTAGCTGTGTATAAATTTCCAGTTATACTGAATATGCAACTCTTGGTTCTCTCTTCTTTTTTCTTCTTTATTCATTTGTTAAAAATCCCTAGGACAGATTTTTTATGTTTTTTTTTTTCCTTTTATTTCATCATATCATGGGGGTACAAAGTTAAGGTTACATATATTTTTAAACTGTTTTTTGCAAGATAGCAACTTGGGTTGGATTGCTTGGAATAAAACTGTTTCTGAAATTTGCTGACCTTTAAATGCAAATATTTAACTTGAATATGTTTATTATGAATTGTCACAAGAGTATAAAGTATGGGTGATTTTAAATTATTATAACCACGTTTTATTATTGTTTTTCCTTTTCTCAAATACTTCATTACATTTGGTGGAATGCAGTTTCAGAAATCATTGAATAACCACCTTGACATTTCTGACATCTACATCTCATTTTAACTTCAGATGTGATTTCTAAATAGATAAGGACTAAATTTATCTTATAGTGTATCACTGACAATTACATTTTGGGTTAACCACAGTTCATTGACACATTTCTTCACTGAAACTTTGAAAGAATTGGGAGTTCAGTGAAAATAGTCTATGACACCTAATTCTTCTAAATTACTAGGCTAGTAGTTAAAACATATTTTGCTAATCTTTCTTTGGTCACTAAGTAAATGATATTACTCAGGTCACTTTCTCTTCTCAGAGAAGTGTTAGGAATGACACATATATAATGGATCAAAGTTCACAAGTGTTTTCGTGTGGATTATTCCATTTTCATTTGATTTCCCAAAATAACCATATGATTTTTAAAGAGTTATATAAACCACATTCTATTAGTAAAAGAACAAAAGGTTAGAAGAAAATGAAATGCCTAAATTCTCACAATTTATATGTGGAAAGGCAAGAATTAATTTAGGTTTTCTGATTCCAAGTTAAATACCTTATTAAATATTCAACTTGTAAAAATTGTCTTCATAATTACAATTTATATAGGGTCAAAATCAGTGATATTCATCATCCTAGCCAGATTTGGTTTCTTTCTCTTATAAATAAACTTGTGAAAAACCTAATGCTTTTTATTTCAGTTGAACATTTATTCAGCATCTATTATGTACCAGACAATATTCTGGAGACTGGGGATTCACATACAAGTATAAGATTTCATGTTCTGAAGAGGCCAACAAATTATGAAACTTAGACATATATGTAAACATATGAAAATAGAATCCACACATACAAGGTACAAAGAATATACAAAGTAAGGTACACTGGTTAAACAGAGTGAATGCCTCTGTTGAGGAAAATGGTGGTGGCTAGGAAGGGATTCATTGGGAATTCATAGTACACTAACACTTTTTAAGGAAAATGGGAATTTACCAGATACGTAAAAATAGAAGGAATTTTGACCTAAACTAAAAATAGGAAAAAATAAAAAATGTAAAGAGAGTAAGATATGAAAATTCATAGGATTTTCAGCAAACTGATATATTGTTATATCATTCAAGTAAAAAGTGAAGTGGTAATAATAGTAGTAATATGTGATACTGAACAGATAGGTAGGCAGTTTGGTAGAGAGAAATGACCTTAAGTGTGAATCCAAATACCTCTGCAATTATATTCAGATTCTGCCATTTATTAAATGTGTTACCTTGGGAAAGTTACTCAAGGTCTCTAAACGTCACATTTTTTTAATAAAATTGGGATGGCAATGCCTCTTATTATGCATTATATATGCAATGAGCCTAGCATAGGTATGACAAGAGGTACTTGCTCAATACATATGAGTTATAAGTATACGAGAACTTAGGAAGGAAAAAGGCAATTTTTAAACTTGTAATTTAGCTACAGATCATGAGTTTTGTCATGAAATATCCTCGAATGATTTCAAATTATAAAGTGCATTGTAGAGTAAATACATTCTGTGCTGTTTAAACTGAGTTTTATGTTTTCTTGAAAAAAATTAAAATGGCTGCTTTTAGCTCTTGATCAAAGATACATTTTCCAAATGTGTTACATTTATTTTGTATTATTTTTCTAGCTTCAGGCCTTATTTCCATTACCTAATTTTAGCTGAACTAATTGAGTGTTTTTCCACTCCATTTGTTGTATACATCTTATCATAAATAATTGTGATGGTGTCATATTCTTGTATTTTGAGAAGAAATTTAAAATATAATTCAATATTAAATTTCATAACTGAATATTATGTTGTTTATATAACAAAGCCATTTTCCTAATGTTTAGTGCTTACTTCAGAGGAAAAATAAAGACCTGATAGCCAAAGCACATTGTATACAAAGTGTTTCAAAATACACTAAAAGAGACAACATATATTTTATGAAGTATACATCACAATAAATATGAATCTCAGACTTCTTCTATGCTTGAACTATTGTACAAATATAAATTTTTATTAAAATAGTTTTCCAATGATATTTTCAGATAACAGTGGTAATTGATGGCAGTTTCTGTGGCATTATAGCTATAAGTAGCATGTAAACAATTATCTCATTTGGCTTAAAGAAAATCTTGGACATTAAA
Source organism: Mirza zaza (assembly GCA_008750895.1). NCBI lineage: Eukaryota > Metazoa > Chordata > Mammalia > Primates > Cheirogaleidae > Mirza > Mirza zaza. The sequence continues at coordinate 25,032 of VSMD01076908.1, read as the reverse complement.
TTCTAATCATAGGAGAGAGATCATAAGTTTGAATCTATCCCTTTACATTTCCAATGCAATTTTGATACAATGGACAGAAAAGTTTTTTAAAAAGTAAATACAGATCCAATACTGAGTTCATAATAAATATATACATGAGGATATATATTTAAAAATTTATATTATGGTTAAGTATATTGCTTGCATTTAATCTTATGAAAATACAGTCACCTTCATATGCTTGAGCTTTTTCCAACAGTTTTCTCTGAGAAAGTTAAAGAAGTCTGAAATTGACCTTAATTCTAAGGAAGCAATTTTAATTATCGATCTATCATTTGTCTTTACAAAAGTCTCCCTGCAGTTTATCTGTCTCAATGTCTGAATTTCATCTTTCTCTACAATCAGCTTGGGGGGTCACTTTCTTCATCAAGGGTAGCCAAGTCAGTATCCTAAGTGAATTCCAAAAATTTTCACTCCCACTCTAATCTAGCTACCTATTTGTATGGCTACATTTGGATCTTTTAATGACCAGAACTGAAATGGATCCTGCAAAATTATACTTAAAAAAAAAAAAAACCTGTACATTTATTTTTAAAAAATCTTTCATCCATTTTTAAAATAGAAATTTCTCAGTGATCACCCTGTGCCATATGGATTTCATTTAGATACCCCTCCCTTGTATTTCTAATTTGGATCATCCATAACTGTAATGCCAAAGTTCTATTTTTGAGTGTCTCCAGATCATTCTGAGTTATTTTCTCATTTAGAATCTGAGGCCATTGTATCATACCTTAATTTTGAACTTGTTGAAATGTGTATTCCCCAAATACAGTCAGTAAAATAACTCATGCTGTCACTTAACTAATTTAATTTTTCTTCTGTGAATTAATTTAGTTGTTTTTTAATTCATTTAGAAAGCATTTGTTGAATATCTGCCATGGGCCAGAAACTATCTTATGAGTCTCAGTTACTACTATGGTTTGAAGGAAATAAACTGTAAATGCCAATAGAAAGTGATAAAAGCCGTGCTAGAGAAAAACAATTTGCTCAGGTAGCTCAAAGGAGAACCAAACATACTCCACACAGGGATAAAATACAATTTCTTGGAAGAGGTGGTGTATAATCTGATTCCAAGTAGGAGCATGTCATTTAGGGTAGTTTGAGTATAAGTGTGCTATATGAGCAAGCAGGAAGAGACCCAAGAGTCTTGGACTTGCTGACATGGTCCTATATCATCTAATTTTGGAAAGTTTCACATATATTTACTCACCAAGTTCTGTGTGACTTTGAAGTCACAGGTTCTGGGACAAGTGCTTTAAAAATATTTTCTATGCTTATTTTTCAGTATTATCTTTTCACACTGGCATTGTGTAATGCATTCGCAATTCTAACCAGCATATTAGATACTCAATTCAGTCAGTTGGCAAGATGTTCACAGTGCCAGAGAAAGTATTGCCAAGAAAGTCATTAAAAACTTGCCTCTTCTCTTTTGCTACAAGGTCAAATTTTATCTATGCACTTTTCACTCCTTTATCATATATACTCTCTCAAATGAAATTAGGCATCATGACAATATTACTATTAAATATACCATTTATGATGTATTTTAAATAAATCACAAAACCTAGATCAGTTTGTTTTTAAAAGCTTTTAAAGTTTATTTAAAAGGGAAATGTTAGAGGGTAAGGAACAAGGTTGAAATAGTTCTTAACCAGGGTCCCTTCGTATCTTTTAGTAAATCACAGTGTAAAATCTGAGTAAATCAATTGAATAAACTACTGTAAATTTCAGTTTGCCTATCAATAAAAAGATAATGATGGCAAAAACTGCCTAAATGTACTAGCTTGAGAAACTGTTATAGAGACTATTGTAAAAATAGTTTTGAGGCAATAAGGTTATTTTTTTTAAAGACCATTCAAAAATTTAGATTTTTAGTTGTAGATAAATTAATTTTTTGCAATTTTGAGCAGTCTAAAGATGTCAGAAACATGGATATAGTTGGTAGATACTGAACTTACTGAATGATGACAGAAAATCAGTTTGTGTCCTCTTTATTCACACTTAAGATTAGACCACGCAAAAAGTAAATTTTATTAATATCTAAATCTGACAAGATGGAGGCAATTTATAGTTAAAATGTTGACTACATATCTGTTTATTGGAAATAAGTGACTATCACATTGATTGAATTTTAACATCAACTGTCTTACATTTAAAAATGAAGTTTGTAAAAATACAATTTTATTTTCAGAAAGCATTTGAGTCAGATTCATTACATCTAACAATTTTTAAATCTTATATACTGAGTCACTCCTACCTTCATTTAATTTTCCAAAAATAAGAATAAAAACTCAAGAAAGAGTGGTTGTTAAATTTAGCATTATAAATGAGTAGACATTATGCTAATTACAGGTAGTAAGGATGCTAATTTATTTAGCTGATGCTGTAGAGAAAATCTATCTATCGTTTCTAATGGAGTCACCTATAGGCATTTGGCATTTAATGTTCCAAAATAGCTGCAGCATTATAGTCAATGTTAGTTTCAATAATTCCTCTCTGTACTAATACTTGGCAGACTGAAAAATTGAAATAGTACACCAAATAGTATATAAGTCATATGAAATAACTACGGCTTTTAAATCTTTTGTCAAATGCCTGCTGGGTATATAGCAAAGGAAAGTTTTGTTCTTACATTTTTTATTAGTTTGTATGAGAAAATGAAAACAAACTATTGCTATAAAAATATTTTTAGATTATTTATAAGTCTTAGAATAATATAAGTAACAGTGAAGAGAATGTGCAAAGTGATATGCAGAGAATAGTTTAATTCATTCACACAAATAATATTAGAATTCCTACAAAGTGTCAACCACTATAATAGGTGTTCACCATACATACATAACCCCTTGTCCTTAAAAATTATATAGTCTTGAAGTTCAAAAATAAACCAGTATAAATAAATAAATGCAAGATGTAAAGAGAATAAAAAGTGTACTGTGATAGAGGATATGTCCATAAGTTGTATTTAACTAGTTGATGGTAAATAATTAAAATTTTGAAGAATCATAGATTAAAGGAATCACAAATTGAAAATTTAAAACCAATCAAGTGAATAATATTGTTTAACATTGCCAGATCTCAGTTTGTTCACTAATACTCTCTTTCACCAGGCTTCCATATTTGCCTTAATGGAAGGTATCTGGCTTAGTTGTTGATTCTCAATCATTTGTTATAATTTACAAATATAATACTGACTCATATTTCCTATGGTCTAATCCAATCAAATCATGTATTGAACATCAAGAAGTATGTTTATAATATTTAATTGTGAAATTTTCCTGCAATCACAGTTGATTAGTTTTAGTACATATATTTTTAAGTAGTCTAAACATATGGTTTTAAAGAGATTTATTCTTTGCTACTTCCACCATTAACTCTCTTACTAAATACTTCTTATGCCTTCTCTAGATTCTAGGAGTGAGATAGTCTTTATGTCTTTTCTGTTACTTAGAAATCTATAATAGAACAACTTTGAATAATTATTTGTAATGTAACCCCCAAATTCTTCTGGACTTACAATCCAACCTCATTTCTGTCAATGTAGAATACATAATATTTATTGGAAGATTTCTTTGATAATAACACCATGAACAACACATGTGTACTAGCTTATAATTTACCAACTAATTACAAGCATATTATCAGTAGTTTATCTGACTCCTAAATCTCTATAAAACCTAAATGCATCAAAATAAGGATCATTAACATTGTTTAGATAACACAATGATGTTAACAATAATGACTTCAAGATACAAAACAAATACCTAAATCTAGGTTTATAACTAGCACCTTTTATATTCTTCCATACTGCCTTATGGTTACACAAAAAGTTGTAGAAAATATGTATAAATAGAACAAACACAAATAGTTATATGAAGTGGTCTACACATGTATGCTTAAATTATTGAATATCATCTAGATAAGAAAGTAGTTAAGCATGAATTAAGGAACCAAGATTAATATTTAGTATATTTTTATCTAACCATAAATTGATATATTACTAAAGAAAATATTGAGGAAAGCAAATTGATGAGTTTAATCAAAAGGCTGGTAAAAATATGAATGAAAATATATTCAAATAGTATTTTTTCATATGTTTATTAGTTATTTGTCTATCTTCTTTTGATTAGCTTCTGTTTCTCCCTTATCTCAGTCAGAATGGCTTTTATTAAAAAGTTCAAAAATAGATGTGGCCCTGAGATGCAGAGAGAAAGGAACACTTATATACTGTTGGTGGGGCTGCAGATTAGTACAGCCTCTTTGGAAAACAGTGTGAAGATATCTCAAAGAGCCAAAAGTTGACCTACCATTTGATCCAGCAATCCCACTGCTGGGTATTTACCCAAATGAAGAGAAGGCATTCTATCAAAAAGACACCTGCATTTGAATGTTTATTGCAGCACAATTCGCAATTGATTGCAAAAATGTGGAATCAACTCAAATGCCATGAATTCATGAGTGGATTAACCAAATGTGGTATATGTATACCATGGAATACTACTCAGACATGAAGACAGATGATTTAATGTTTTTTTCAATAATTTGGATGGAATTGGAGACCATTATCCTAAGTGAAATATCTAAAGAATGTCAAATCAAACACCACTTGTACTTGCCATTAAATTGGTACTAACTGATGAGCACACATGTGCATAGAGGGAAATACATCTCAAAGGAAATCAAGCAGGGAGGTGGTGGGAGGAGGGGATAGACGAAAATCTACCTAACGGGTATAATGAATACTATCTGGGTGATGGACGCACTTTTAATCCTGATTTGAGCATTACACAAGTGATTCATGTAACCAAAAACATTTGTACTCCATCATACTTTCAAAACAAATATATACATGAAGGGAAGCTTTTATTTAAAGAGAGTAGTATCATCATATGGAAACCCCAATACAGTCATGGGTTGCTTAATAACAGGGATAACTTTTGAGAAATGCATCATTAAGTGATTTCATTGCTGTGCAAACATCATAAAGTATACTTACAGATACCTGGATGATATAGACTACAGCACACCTAGGTTATACGAAATAGCTAGGATACAAACCTGCACTGTATGTTATTGTACTGAATGCTGCAGGCAATTATAACACAATGGTAAGTATTTGTGTATCTAAACATATTGAAATGTAGAAAAGGTACAGCATAAAATACAGTGTTATAATCTTATCAGACCACCGTTGTATTTGTAGTGCATGTTTGACCCAAACATCAATATGCAGCACATGACTGTGTTTTCTATAAAAGCCACATGGGGAGAATATATATTGTGAAATTGAGACTCATTGTTGTCAACCTATCTTTAACATGCATATATCCGTATTTTATTTTCTAATGTTAAGAGAGATAAAACAGAGGAAAGGCACATTAAAGGATCAGTTATATTTACCCGTGTTTCAAAAGATAAAAAGAAAACAAACCTGAAAATAGCTGATCTATCCCAAAAGTAATTATGAATAATTAAATTTGTTCCTAGACTTCTAAGAAGATAAAAATTAGAGTGAAATAATGTGGCTTTATATACCTAAGTAGAGAGTAGTTTAAAAAGAAATTCTAGGCCTTATTCTTTCAATGAGAAGAAATATTAAATATTAATATTTAATTAATATTATATGAAAATCATAAAACTAAATGGCCAACAATAATAGCACAAACAAGATATAACTGTTTGCAGTTATTATGACTAAAATATTAGTTCTCATCTTTATTTGTTAGAACAAGTCCCATATGGTTAAGGACTTAAGATTTTAAGATTCATCTTTTAAAATATATCCATGGAATTATCACTGAATAAATACATGTAGGTAAAATTTCTTTGCAAAAATTAAATGTATAAAGAAATACTCCTATTGAAACTTGGAATATTACAAATGGAAAAAAATAGACATCTAATACCCAAGGATACTATGAGAAAAGAATAACTAACCAAAGAAGAAATCCTAAAAGTGAAAATAATCAACATAAACTAATTACTATAAATGGTATTATTTAATAGAGAAAATAGTGCTTGGTAAATCAATAGGTCTCAATTATGTTTTAATTATAGATATAAAATTATATAGTTTTAGAAAGAAACAGTTAAACCATCAATCAATTTCATCCACATATTTTTCTAGCATTTAAGCAGAAAATGGGCTTTAATACATATGAAGTGTTAGACTTTTGACATAGAATGTCAAAAGACATAGAATGTCTGATCTTTTTCTCTACTGATTAATAAAATCATCTTCATTAGTATGTCTTTCACATATTAGCTTTTTCTGTTTTAAATTTTTGAAATTTTCATTAAATGTGCAAGTATAGTCACAGAAAATTTTGCAAATAGTTTGTATACTAAGTTTTACTCAGTATTTTTATATTCCTGATAATTATATAGTACATTGCATGTAATAGGTACTCAAGATGTTCTGTTGAGTTAATGGATAGAGAATGTGTCTCTGTATGATATGAGAGCTAGTTTTGTATTGTTTGTATTGTTATTTTTCATATGCTATAATAATGGTCTCCAGGAGAAATAATAATTATATTAGATTGAAAGGCATCTACTTTTTTAAAGACTGTATCTAGATATGCAGTTTGGTCATTAATTCTACTGTCCTCTATTTTGAGAATGAAATTTGAGGAATCTATAGAACATATACACAGAATATAAATATGTACAGGATATAGTATACACCTTGCGTTTTGCAAGGGGGAAAGTGGAAGTAAATGGAAAATTTTTAAAAGTCACATGGTATTGAAATGGAGTAAACTAATAATATACTTCAATGATTAGGGGATGGTATTCAAAAACAGTGTTTTGCTATCTGGCAAGAAATATCGAAACAGATCTTTTGCTTAAAGACCACCTACACAGAAAGAATACATGACTGGAAAATATGACACCAATCTTTTTTAATTACATTCTTGCTGTAGTTTTTCTTGTTGCATGTTTTAGGTTGGCAAGTTGACGTCATTATTTTCCAGTTATTTAGAATGGAGGAAAATCCTATAGTCGGCCTTGTCGTATCATGAATCAAAGGGTTATATATCAGATGAATATGAATAATTATTTTCTTTTCATTTATTGGAGTATCTAAGAATATTTTCAAGACTATTAATCAATTTTATGTAATATAGACACCATTAACTCTGCAAATATTTAGAAAACTGTGTTTATTTTGAAGTGGAGTTATGTCTTTTTAGGCAGAAGATTTGCATATTTAGGAATAAGATTTGGATAATGCATCTACTTTTCCCAATCTATTTAAGTTATGGATATGCAAAATCATGATTATTTATGAGGAAAATATGACTGTACATCTATATTATGCGGATTATTCTGCTCATCTTTAAAACAAAATAAAAGGCTATCCACAGACTATATAAATATTCCATTCCTGTGTCAGGGTCCTAAATTTCATAATTTATTTAATTTTGATTCAAATTATTACATATAGGTATCTACAAATATTCTCCCAGTCAGGTCTAGGCTAGAGGTTACCAAGATTATTTCACCACGCTGATTGAAAAATATAAATGTAAATATGTCTTCGCAAGTATTAAAAGTCACTAAAAAAATTAGACAGTAATGGTGGATCAGCAAAACAAACAAGGAAAATGAAGTTGCATTGATTTATTCAGGGTGACCAATTAAATAAGATAGAAATGGGAATACATAATAAAAGAAGACCTTTGTAAAAAGTAAAATTATGAAATTTGACAGAAAGACTAAGCATATTAATAGTTTATGTAAATCAGAATAGGTTTAACTCTCACAGAGGAATATAAAAATTGTTTAAAAATGGTCTTCTTATAAGAGATACACTTAAAATAAAATGGAGGCAAGAAAACTATGTGGTAGAAAATTGCCAAAAAATATATGTGAGTATGGCAATATTATTATCATATAAAGTAAGATTTTTTGCCAGTGTCATTCAATTAGTATGTGGCAGCCATGAGAATATGCTTTGCTGATCTTCTGTTATAGGAAGTGTAAAGTAACCAAGAACAATTTGAGCTTTTAAACTCATCACCCCATTTGTACAGAGACTATGTCCAACAGGAGTGCATCACAGATACCCAGGCAGACTAGTTCTTGGGAGAGACAGGCCTCCTTTGTCAACTGACTTTTGCTCAAGGATTCTCTGATGCTTCAAATTTATTTCTACAGTTCATTCCTACCCTCCTTTTTATTCTCTATACCTTTTCCAGAATGAATATTTCCAAATGCACATCTGAATGTATAGTAACATCATTAAAATCTTTAATTGACTTTCCTTATTATCAGAATAAAGGCCAAGATCCTTCAGATTTCCATCAAAAATCCTGTAACATCTGACACATATGTGTCTTTTCAGCCTAGTCCTGTAAAATCTTCCCTCTTCGTCCTCTGATCTAGCCACACTGACCTTCTATCAGTTCTTTCAAGAAACAAAACTCCTTTCATATGAAGGCTTTTGTAAACACTGTTTTGAATGACTAAAATTCTGTCTGTCCACAGTTAACTCCTAATCATTCTTCAAATCACAATTAAAATGTCATGCTCACAAAAGCTCTCCCCAGACCAGGTAAAATACCACCGTTGTCATTTTCTCCTTGCATTCTGAAGCTTTTCTTCTTAGAGCAGAAAATGGAAAATCTCAGTTTGCCCTTAAATTATTTTCATAATTATTTGAGTAGTTATTTGCTTGACTGCTACCAGGCTATAAACTGCATAAAGACAAAAACTATCATAGCCACATTCCCTAGCAGGTTGCCTAGAATGATAGTCTCTCAAATTTTGTTGAATGAATGGATGCATAGAAAAGTGGGTGGAAATATGGGGCAAAAAGGAGATTTCTCAATGATTATTTTTTAAAGTGTGATTTGAGAGATAAGAATCACTGCTTTAATTGATTCATTACTTCTAACGATCTTACAAATTGGAATGTTGTTGAGTTGATCTTAGGCTATGCAAATATTTTCTCACAATTCTATAGAGCATTTCTTCTTAATACAGTCCATTCATTTCACTCAACTAACATTTATTTAGGCCAAATATCTACCAAACACAGTATGGATACTGAAAAAACACCAGCATAGAAAACAGACAAGACTCATCCTTTCCTGGAGTTTAAAGTTTTGAAGAGTTCACACACACACACAAAAGAAAAACACAGACATACACATTAAAATGTGAAAAATGTGCTAAGTGTTCTACCAAGGATTAAAATAAAGTAATATGCTAGATTATGAAGGAGCAGCAACTTTTCCTTGAGAAGATTTTAGGAAAGTATTTCAGACCAGGTAAATTTTAAACTGACTTTTAAAAAGGCAGTATGGCATGTGGTAGGCTAACCTCTAAAATAGCCTCCAATTATTCCCATCTGCTGGTATTCACACCCTTGTGTAATTAACCTTCCCCTTGAGTGAGTTACTTGCTTCTAGTCAAGAGAATATGGCAAAGGTGACTGTATGTCCCTTCTATGACTGTATTACAACAGCAGTGACTTCCAGCTAGCTAGAAGACTTTCTCTATTGCCTTCTTCATTTGTATGCTTTGATGAAACCAACTATTATGATGAAAAGAGCCATCTGGCAAGAACCTGAGAGTAGCCTGAACCAACAGTCAGCAAAAAACTGAGGTCTTTAAGTTCAACAGCCTGCAAGAAACTGAATCTTGACAATGACCACGTGAGCATGGGAGCAGATACTTCCCCAGTCAACCCTTACATGAGACCCCAGGTCTGAAAGACATCTTGATTAAAGCCTTGTGAGAGCACCTGCTAATATGTGCCCAGATGCCTGACCCATAGAAACTGTGAAATAATGTGTGTTATTTTATATCACAGAGTTTTTGAGTAAATTTTTATGAAGAAATAGATAGCTAATACATAGTTAGTTGTGAGATACCTGGGAGAAAAATTTTCTAGACAGACAATATGACTATTGAAAATAACCCAACCTCTGATGAAAGCTGCCTATTGTGGGATTTGTCCAACAGCTAGTCAGGCTGATGGATGGTGATATAAAATATATTAAAAGACACATTCAGACAAATAGCTAGGGACAAATCAAATTTGATCCTATAAGCCAATATAAGGAGATTGGGTTTTACATTAAGTGTAATAAGAAATATTTAGAGGATTTAACCTAGATGAATGATGTAGTCTACGTTTCCTTTTGAAAAGTTGACTTTGGCTACTATGTGGAAATGGATCATAGGGAAATGGAAGTCCTAACATTCTGTACAAGCCTGTTAGAGTAGTCTGAAAAAGGAGTTGTCTGCAACTTGGATCTGATGTTTTAGTAGAGTTTGGGAAGTGCGAATATGTGCTTGGGATGGAATTCACAAGACTTACTACTATTTAATTAAATCATGGTATGATTTGCTAAAATAAAGATTTCTAGAAACCACATAAGAAGGCTAGGGAGATGAATAAGAAAACACTAAATAATTTTATAAAATAACTATTTCTGACATAAAATTTATGTTTCTTTACAATTACAATTTTTGTTTGAAATTTGTTTTCTTGAATATGTAACTATACAAATCTTATTCAAAATGCTTCATTAAAAATTACTGTTGACATTAACAAATTGAAATGGATTAGGCTTTTTTTATCATTGTCATCAGCATCATTGTCTACAACAAAACATTAGATAAATTTTTGTAACAGTGTTTTGATAACAGCTTAAAATTAGAAACTAGAAGCAATAAGCATTCTTTTGTGCAAAATTGACTTAAAAATTTATAATGGAGAAAGGCAGTTTTACTATTCTGAATAGTTTGCAAATACTTAAAACCAAATTATTTGCAAACTTCATTTTATTAAAATCATACTTGGCTAGATAATTTTCTTTTATTTGCCTCACAAGTCACCTGATATAATGTACATAGAGAAATTATGCAGGTATCTAAATGTAGCAAGAGCTTGGTATCCTAGGTAACACTGCAGGAATATAAAAACCCATCTCCAAACTAGAAAACGAGTTCGGTCAAAGTCCAATCTATGCTTAAGGTTAAAAATTAAAGCAGCAATCTCTATTTCACAAAAACAAAATCCTTCCAGATCCTTCAGTTTCTTTAAATGTCATTGATGGATTAGCTTCGGCAAAGTAATTGCTAAAGCCAACCATTATTTTATATTTAGACTATGAGGATTAAAGTGAGATCAATCAGGTACTGGAGTAAAATGATCACAATTAGTCAGAGATGCTTGTATTTATTTTAATTAACTCCTCTTTAGACTTTCTATCCTTGAGAGCATTTCACGACTCAGCCTCTTATTTAACAACTGAGTACATCTATCTCTATTTCCCGTCCACTTTGATCCACACTTTCTTCCTACAGACATTTAACTGTCATCTTTTACTAAAAGAAATATTGAACATATGTTTCTTTTAAAGATTCATTTCTGAGAATGAGGACAATTCACTCGTGAGGAAAATGAGAGTAGGCCATTACATTTTCAAGTAACACCCTGAAAATATGCCAGGTATATTTAAAGGTAAACCTATTATTGTGCTACACATAAAAATATCAAGTAAAATTGTAAACCCAAGAAAATTTATGCTATCATCACCATCAATTAATATAAAATTACACATTTTCCCACAAGTCTCTAAAAGGAGGAAAGGAAGAGTACATTAGAGTTACATACCCGGTAATGTTGTCTGGTTGGGCTCTATGCTGGTTCTTTAAATGTAATTAATGTCTCTATAGTTGAAGCTATGTCAAAAAGACAAGTTGGCCTTCCTACATTATTTGCCAAGTAAGTCAGAATCAAATTGAAATTTTAGCAACATTTACAAAAAACTGGAATGATTGTTTTCAAAAATGAGTATTTGTATAAGATGTATAATTATCCTCTGAAGCATTACAATTTTCTTCTCACAGAATTTATTTCTTGTCACAGAGTGGAATTTCATATTCTCTCACTCTACTAATGTAACATCCTATGTGATTAGCCTATTAGTTGCCTATTCTATGCAGTATGATTCTGAACACATACTGCATGAAAGCATGGACTTTATATTGTTCGATGAAATTTAAAAAAAGAAAAAGAAGTAAGGGGAGAAGGAGAAATCATCCTTATATGTGGAAAATTGTGAGAATACAAAACTGACTGAGGGATTTTACAGCAGGAGTTCCACATTAAAGTTGGCAATATAATATTCTATATGAATGTTTAATATTTAATAAAAAATTTATCAACAAAATTATGTTCAAATATTTTGGAAGTTAGAGTTTAAATTACCTAGGTGATTTGGAAAAAATAGGTATCATGCAAAATATTTTAATATTGTGGAGGATGCTAGTTCACCTACACATATAAAGAGAGCAAGAGAATAAGAGAGCCTATAGCAATAATAGGAACAAAGTAAAATGCAAAACTTTGAAAGTCAAAGGTAAGTCAAAAAGTATATTCATCATCAATGAAAGTTTAATTGAATTATACAATAAAAGACAGGAAAAGGGTAAAAATTTATTATAGGCATCATAGATATATTTAGTATATATACATATATATACACTATATATACTATAATAACAAATATGTACTTTATACTTATAAAGTATAAGATTTGAATCTAGCTCTGGGATGAGTCATGGTTCTTACACATACTGTTTATGTGGTGTTGAGTTATTTTTATACCCAGGAATGCCTTGAAAATCATAAAGAATAGGTAAAAAGAAAGCATTTTATAATCTATAAGTACTTAAATAATGTTTACTATTAATAATTATTTTTTTTCTTCTAGGAATTTTATCTACCTTTTCAAACACATGTGTTGTACCAAATAATAAAAAGATGACTATGAACTCAATATTATTCAAAAAAGAATGACAAATGTTTAAGTTAAAAAATCATTTAATAAATTATTTTGAATATTAACTCCAGAAGAGAATTCTTGGAATTTATAGCTTAATTAATGCTAAGGAAATAAAATACTTAATTTATGAGGAGAAAATTGTCTGTAAAGGATCCAAAAGGAAATTTATTATCAAATTAAAGTAATTGATATTTTAATATAAATATTTTAACTGTCAAGTATTAGATAAATGGATATCTTTTATTGGATAATGGGAATATATTTTCCCAGAAATGCTAATAATACTTCTCTCTAGGGGAATTAAATAAGGTGAGCCCCAATATTTTCTGGAGTCTACTTCATAGTCTTACTATAAAAATTCCATAATGTCAAAATATTTATTTTTCCCCATCCAATTTCATTTTTATAAAGTGAACATTTTTTTTTCATGTCCTTCAGTTGGCAGTGCTTTACGTAATAAATATCAGTTAGGAGATCTGGCTAACCAAATCAATTGGGGCTTAATCAGAAACATGTTTCATTAACAAAAAAGAATTTTATCAATAAAATTATTTTCAAATATTTTAAAGTTCAAAGTTTTACTTTACCTTAATGGTTTAGAAAATGTAGCTAACATGGTAGTGTTTTTAATATTGTGAAGGGTGGGCCAGGTGAAGTGGCTCAAGTCTGTAATCCCAGCTCTCTAGGAGGCCAAGGTGGGAGGATTACTTGAACTCAGGAGTTTGAGACCAACCTAAGAAACAGAGAGAGATCTCATCTTTACTGAAAATAGAAAAATTAGCCAGCTGTTGTGGCTTGCACTTGCTGTCCCAGCTACTTGGGAGGCTGATGGAGGAGGATGACTGGAGCCCAGGAGCTTGAAGCTACAGAGAGCTATGATGATGGTACTGCACTCTAGCCTGGGGCAATGGAGCAAAATTCTGTCTCAAAAAAAAAAAAAAAATTATTAAGGATGCCAGATAAATCTGAACCAAATATTTTATCATCAAAGATTTAACCTATCCTGCCCACAGAAATGAAGCTTAAAAGCAATTAGGTGAAAAAATATTTTTATTTAAAAGTATTTTTAAAACTAATCTTAAATTAGTTTTAAAAATAATCTTATATTTAAAACTAATCTTAAATTAGTTTTAAAAATAATCTGCTAAAAATAAATAAATAGACAAGGTATGACATAATTTCTTAGTACTATTGTAATCCTAACATTAGTATTCTCATAGAATTTTTAGAAATATATTGTACATTCTAATTAATCATTTAAGTAGAGAGATGAAAAAGATCTTGAGAAATTGGCTGGGAGTGGTGGCTCTTATCTGTAATTCTAGCATTTTGGGAGGCCAAGGAAGGAGGATTGCTTGAGGCCAGGATTTCCAGATCAGCCTGAGCAAGAGAGAGAACCCATCTCTACAAAAAAAATAGAAAAATTAGCTGGGCACAGCGGCACGTGCCTGTAGGCCTAGCTACTTGGAAGGCTAAGGCAGGAGGATCACTTGAGCCCAGAAGTTTGAGGTTGCAGTGAGCTATGATGATGCCACTGCACTTCTGTCTGGGTGATAGTGCAAAACCCTGTCTCAAAAAACAAAATAAAGAGAATCTTGAGAAATTATTTGATTCATATTTCTAGCTCCTAGACAGAAGAGAGTGCCTATGCTAATGCAGTTGTTTGGAAAAGGTCAAAGAGATAAAAACAAATATATTTATTTATGTTTTCAAAATTCACTAAGTTATAATTCTTCAGCATAATTGTTCTAGCACCTTGACTTTTACCCTGGAAAACATGATTTCAAAAGAATTCACATTCTCCATAGAAGCAATTTTCTGTGGGTCAATACATGTATCTTTTTCTACTTTCTGAATATAGAGTGCTCCTTTTACGCAGAGAGTACATTTTTAAAACTATGGAATTTTTTTTTTTTTTTTTGCTAAAATAACATGATCCCTTCAGAAAGAGATCTTATGTTAAAACCAAGATTAGCTTATTTATTAAGTATTGTTGTATGTCAGAACCTTCAATATAAATTATTTATAATTCTCTAAATTGTTTAAGGTACTGACAGGAAAAAAAAATGAAGGCATGGAGAGGTTAAATAATATGCCCAAATTCATTCACACAGCAATTAAGAAAAATCAGGATAAAAACCAAGTTTCTCAGAAAAACGTGTGTTTTACACTCATCGCTTCTCAAAGTAGAAAAAGTTATCATTGCATGGTGATGATTCTCCCTCTGTGCATGATTTTCCTGACCATTTAATGTTATAGCCTTCTTGCAGGAGATTTTAATACCTAAATACACATGGTAATTTTTTCCTAAGCGCCACTTACTGATTAGCTTTAAACACATTTGGATGGCAGAATATTTTTTAGCAAGAATTATGTTCTTAGCTTTGTACAAGGTGCTGTTTATACTAATCTAAATAAGAAAATGTTCCTAGTTTTGGAGATTTCTGTATTTATTTAGGATACACATACATAAAAGCTAAAATTTTGCCATAACAAGAAAAGAGAAACAAATATTTAATGGGTATGTTTTATGTGTGCCAGATATTCTTCTTATTCCCATTGTCATTTAAGACTCACAATAGTTATACAAGTTTAGTATCAGTTTTCTTTTTGTGCCTATCAGAGAGCAAGTTATCTACCTAGTGTTATATGAATATATAAAAGGAAGAGTTGCAACTTGGACCACTTATGTGGATTCTAAAAGTAAGTAAATCTACCACATAATTTTTTTATAACATTCATGTTTAAAATGGTTCCAAAGACTTTCAGTTTCAGCTCAGACATGTTGTGATCTGGAAAGTGGTGCTTTTTACACAGGCAGCAGGGAAAAAGCTGAAAAACTCAAATAAACTATGGTACATGAGGGCACTGAGGTTTCAGGGCAAATAGCTGACCTAAAATCTGGAAAGGGACAGGTGACTAAAGGGAGAAACAGGATGCAGACGTTTGTTTGATTACCTGGGACAGAAATTGCCAAGTGCCATATACGCCTATAAGATGATTCAGCTTATGTATTTTTAACAAATTGCTAAGGGTCAATTTCAGGCTAGCATGAACATGGGAAACCCAGATATATATAGATTGATACCCTCTTTGGGGCTTTTCCTCTTGAAAGCCCAACAGGCACTAATAAGAAGATCAGGAAAGATTCTGAAAACTTTCCCTAGGGTGGTGTTGGGACAACACAAATCACTGCTGATATCTCACCCAGACTTCTCTTTCTTGTTTCTCTCTGAAACAAAAGCTTTAATATGCAAAAGGAAGAGTTTAAAAAAAATTGTAACCTGAGGATATTTGTGGAAATCTACTATATATAGGGGAAGAAAATAGAAATGAAAACAATAAGGATAAGAAAAATTTACAACTTAGAAATGAGCAGTAATGCATGCTAGATTTTGTATTGCATTTAGAAAGAGATAGGAGCATTTGTGAATGCCCAAGACCTGTTGAAGACTGAGACTTAATCAGTGCAATTAGATAATGCTGCCATAGTCCTCCCCACAAACACTATTATAAGATCTAGAAAAGAGCTTCAAAAGAGCAAATATAAAAATAATTGGCATGTACTATGATGTTTTAGTTACTATATCCTTGTAGCATGGGTTGAAGTCTGGTAAAGTGATACTTCCAGATATATTCCTTTTGCTTAACGTTGCTTTGGCTATTTGGGCTCTCTTCTGTTTCTGAATGAAGTGTAGAATTATTTCTTATAGATTTTCAAAAAATGACGGTGGTATTTTGATGGGGATTGCACTGAATTTGTAAATTGCTTTGGGTAGTATGGACATTTTAACAATGTTGATTCTGCCAATCTATGAGCATCATAAATTCTTCCATTTGTTTATGTCATCTGCAATTTCCATCCTCAGTAATTTGTACTTCTCTTTGTAGAGAACTTCACCTCCTTGGTTAAATATATCCCTATATATTTTATTTTCTTTGTAGCTATTGTAATAGGAAGTGAGTCTTTGATTTGATTTTCAGTGTGCCTGTTGTTGGTGTATAGTAATGCTACTGATTTATATACATTCATTTTGTAGCCTGAGACTTTGCTGAATTTATTTATCAATTCTAGGAGTCTCTTTGTATAATCTTTGGGGTTCTCTAGATATAAGATCATATCATCAGCAAAGAGCAATAGTTTGATCGCTTCTTTTCCCATTAGGATACCCATAATTTCTTCTCTTTCCTGATTGCTCTGGCTAAAACCTCCAGCCCTATGTTGAATAAAAGTGCTGACAGTGGGCATCCTTGTCTATTTCCAGTTCTGAGTGGGAATACTTTCCACTTTTCCCCATTAGTATGATGTTGGCTGTAGCTTTGCTATGTATGGTTTTTATTATTTTGAGGAATGTTCCATCTAAGCCTATTTTGTTAAGTTGTTATCATAAATGTTGCTGAATTTTGTTGCATCCTTTTTCTGCTTCTATTGAGTTGATCAAATGATCTTTGTTTTTGCTTCTGTTTATGTGATGAATTATATTAATAGACTGAAGTATGTTGAAACTTCCTTGCATCCCTGGGATGAAGCCCACTTGGTCATGGTGGATTATTTTTTTGAGGTGCTGCTGAATTCAGTTTGCTAGGATTATATTATGGATTTTTGCTTCTATAATTATAAGAGATATTGGTCTATAGTTTTCTTTTGTTGTATCCTTTCATGTTTTTTTTTTATTAAAGTGATACTGGCTTCATAGATTGAGTTGGGGATGGTTCCTTCATTCTCAATGTTATGAAATAATTTCTGCAGTATGGGTACCAATCTTCTTTGTAGGTCTGATAAAATTTGGCTGTGAAACCATCTGGTTTGGGACAATGGAGCAGAACAGAAAATCCAGATATAAAACAATGCACATTTCCCATCTGATCTTTGACAAAGTAGACAGCAGTATATACTGGGAAAAAGAATTCCTGTTCAATAAATGGTGCTGGGAAAATTGGATAGCCACATGTAGAAGATTGAAATAGGATCCACATCTCTCACCGTTCACAGAAATTAATTTAAGATGGATAACAGTCTTAAATCTAAGATATGAAACCTTAAATCTAAGATATGAATTCTAGAAGAAAATGTTAAAAATAAAACTCTAGCTATCTTTCTATGCAAAGAATTTAGGGAGAAGACTCCAACAGTAATCACAATAACAACAAAAATAAATAAATTGGACTTGATTAAATTAAAGGATTTCTGCACAGCCAAGGAAACAATCAACAGAGAAAATAAATAATATACAGAATGGGAGAATATGTTCACATGCTATATATCTAATAACGGTTTCTAATAACTAGAGTCTACAAAAAATTCAAGCAAATAAGCAAGAAAAAAATCAAACAACTCCACTAAATTGTGGGCAAAAAACATGAATAGAAGCTTTACAAAAGAAGATAGTCTAATGGCCAATAAACATATTTAAAAATACTCAACGCCACTGATCATCAGAGAAATACAAATCAAAATCACAATGAGCTATCACCTAACCCCAGTGAGAATGGTTTTTATCAAAATGTCCCAAAATAAAAGATGCTGTCATGGATGCAGAGAGAAAGGTATACTTATCCACTGTTGGTGAGATTGCAAACAGGTTCAACCTCTATGGAAAACAGTATAGCAATTTCTCAAAGAACTGAAAGTGGACTTACCATTTGATCCAGCAATCTTACTACTGGAAATTTATCCAAAGGAAAAAAGTCATTTTATCAAAAAGATACTTACACTAGAATATTTACTGTGGCACAATTCACCATGACAAAGATGTGGAATCAACCCAATTGCCCATTAATTTATGACTGGATTAATAAAATGTGGTATATGTACAGCATGGATTACTACCATGAAAATGAATACCATAAAAATGAATTAATACTTTGCAACAATATGGATGGAACTGGAGACCATCCTCTTAAGTGAAGTATTGCAAGAATGCAAAAACAAATACCATATGTACTCACTGTACTGGAATTAACCAATTAGTACTCATGTGCACAGATGGAATTAAAACTCAAATGGAAATCATGCAGGTGGAAGGGTGGAAGAAGGGATGGGTGAAATCATACCTAATAGGTACAATGTACACTATCTGGGTGATGGACACACTTAAAACTTTGACTGAACAGTACAAAAGCAATCCATGTAACCAAAATATAGGTACCCCCATAATATTCTGAAATTTAAAAACAGAATAATTGGCCTTAAACAGGGAGTAGAGAATGAGAAAGATAGAAAGTTAATTCAAAGAAAAAAATAATTCCAATCTGGAGAAATATATACTTACCCAGCTATAGGAAAGTGAAAGATCAACAAGATGATTCAAATAAAATAAAAGAAAGAAAGAAAGAAAGAAAGAAAGAAAGAAAGAAAGAAAGAAAGAAAGAAAGAAAGAGAGAGAGAAAGAGAGAGAGAGAAAGAAAGAAAGAAAGAAAGAAAGAAAGAAAGAAAGAAAGAAAGAAAGAAAGAAAGAAAGAAAGAAAGAAAGAAAGAAAGAAAGAAAAGGAGGAGGAGGAAAAAAAATGAGCTCCAATATTTCTGGCAGCAGACTTGTCAGCAAAACTATTACAGACCAGGGGAGAGTGAGATGAAATATTCAAAGTGCTGAAGACAAAAACTGCCATCCAAGAGCACTGCATCCAGCAAAACTATCTTTCAAGCACAAAAGATGATACAAAGATTTTCCTAGACAAAATTAATAAGGCTGAGGGAATACATTATTGCCAGATCAGTCTTACAAGATATGCTAAAGGGCATCCTTCAATCAGGAAAAAAGAAAAAAAGGAAACTAATTATACAATAAGAAAACATGAGAAATTAAAAAATTCACTGGAGAAAGTACACAAATTCATAATACTCTTATACTGTAATTGTGATATTCAATCACAATACAATTTCTGTACTATGATGAATAAAACACAAATCTATCAAAAATATAACTACAAAAAGTTTTCAGGAGATAGGTAATATGAAATATCTTAATCAAAACAACAAAAATTCAAAATGGGGAGGACGGAATTAACGTGTAACATTTTTTAGTTTTTTTCTTTTTGTGTTTTTCTTTTCATTGTGATCAAAATTAAGCTAGTGTCAAAGATAACTTATTTTAGCTATAAAATAGATTTTAAGTCAATAAATTTAAAAAGGGGAAAGGTAGTTCTGAAGGGTCAATTCAGCAAGAGAATATAGCAATAATAAATATATGCATAAAACACCAGAGCACACAAATATATAAAGTAAACATTAATAGATCTAAAGGAGAGATAAACTGCAATGTAATAATAGTAGGGTAACTCAACATTTCATTCTTAGTAATGGATGGATCATCCAGACAGAATATCAACAAAGAAATATTGGAGATAATCTACACACTAGACTAAACGGAACTAACTGACATTAACAGACCATTTCATCCAATTGCTGCAGAATACACGTTTTTCTCATTAGCATATGTAACGGTCTCTAGGACAGACCATATATTAGGCCAAAATATAAGTCTCAAAAAATTTTAAAAAGTTGAAACCATATCAAGTATATTTTCTGACCACAATGGAATAAAACTTGAAATCAATAAAAAATAAACTTTGTAAATTATGCTAATAAATGGAAATTAAACAACATGCCCCTGAATGATGAATGGATCATTGAAGAAAATTAAGATTTTTAAAAATTCTTGAAATGAATGAAAATGGAAATACAACATACCAAATCCAAAGTGACACAGCTAATGTGGTATTAAAAGGGAAGTTTATAGCAACAAACAGCAAAAGAAAATTAGAAAGACTTAATGTTACATCTCAAGAACTAGAAAAGCAAGAACTAAACTCAAAATAAGAAAAAAATAATAAAAATCAGAGCAGAAATAAGTGAAATTGAGAGACTAATAAAACAATACAAAATATAACCAAAACAAAATGTTGGTTTTTAAAAAGAAAAATTGACAAACCTTTAGCTATATTAAGGAAAAAAGAGAGAAGACCCAAATAAATTATATTAGAGTTGAAAAAGGGAACATTACAATAGATACTACAAATACAAAAGAATTATCAGAGACTATTATGAACAACTATAAGCCAACATATTGGAAAAAACAGAAAAAAATGGATCAATTCTTGAAAACATAACATCTACCAATATTAAACTATGCAGAAATAGAAAACCTGAACAGACCGATAACGCATAGCAAGATGAAAGCAGTAATTAAAGAAAACAAAACAAAACAAAAAACTCTCCCATGGAGGAAAATCCCAGGACTCGATGGATTCACTGCTAAATTCTATTACACCTTTAAATAATAACTAATACCACTTCTATTTTAACTCTTTAAATAAATTGAGAGGGGAAAATAATTCCAAATTTATTACATGAGGCCAGCATTACTCTGATACCAAAACCACACAAGGATACACTATAAAAAGAAAATTATGGGCCAATATCCCTGATTAACATAGATGTAATAATTCTTAACAAAAGCCTAGCAAACTACAATGAATTTTAAAAAATCATTCATCATGATCAAGTGGAATTTATCTCAAGAATCCAAAGATGATTCGACATATGCAAATCAATAAACATGGTACATCACATCAACAAAATCAAGGGCAAAAACCATATAACCATTTCAATAGATTCTGAAAATATATTCAATAAAATTCAACATCTCTTCATGATAAAAACTGTTGACAAACTGGGTATAGTAGAAACATAACGATATGTTATGTTTATCCTTTATCCTTTATCCTTTATCCTCAAAATGATAAAGGCCATATATGGCAAATACATAGCTAATATCAATAAGGAAAAATTGAAAACATTCCATTAAAATCTGGAACGAGACAAGGATGCCTACTTTTATCACTCCTATTCAACACAGTATCCTAAGTCCTAACCAGAACAATAAGCCAAGTGAAAGAAATAAAGGACATCTAAATTGGAAACAAAGAAGTCAAAGTATACTTGTTTGTAGATGACATGATTTTATATATAGGAAAATCTAAATATTCCACCAAAGAAATTGTTAGAACTGATAAAGAAATTCAGTTAAGGTTCAGAATACAAAAGCAATATGCAAAAACCAGTAGCTTTCTATACAGTGATGGCAAATAATCTGAAAAATTAAGAACACACTTTCATTACAATAGCTACAACAAAAAACATACCTAGAAAGAAATTTAACCAAAAAAGTGAAAAAACTCCACAATGAAAACTACAAACACTGAATAAATTTAAAATGACACAAATAAATAGAAAAAAAACTTATGTTCATGGATTAGAGTAATTAATATTGTTCAAATGCCTATACTACCCAAAGTGATCTACATATTCAATACAATCACTATCAAAATACCAATGACAAAACACTGGCATTATGACAGAAGCAGAAAAAAACAATCTTAAGATTTTTATTGAACAACAAAAGACCCCCAAATAGCTAAAGTATTTCTGAGCAAAAAGAACAAAGCTGAAGGCATCATACTACCTGTGTTAAAATTCTATTGCAAAGCTATAATAATTAAAACAGTATGGTACTGGCATAAAAATAGACACATAGGTTATTGGAATAGAATAGAGAACCTAGATATAAATCCCTTCATTTGCAGAAAACTAATTTTCATCAAAGGTACCAACAATATACATTAGGGAAAAGGACAGTCTCTTCACTAAATAACCTTGGAAAAACTTGATATCCATTTGCAGAAGGATAAAACTAGATCTCACTCTCTCACCATACATAAAATTAAACTCTAAAAGTACTAAAGATTTAAACCTAAGCCTGGAAAATATAAAAATCCTAAAGTATTGCATTGAAGAAATGCTTCTGGACATTGGGCGAGGCAAAACTTTTTGGGATGAGACCTCCAAAGCACAGGTAACAAAAATGAAAATGGATGAATGGGATTAAGTCAAGTGAAAAATCTTCTGTCCAACGAAATGAACAATTAACAGTGAGATACAACCTACAAAATAGAAGAAAATACTTGCCATGTATTCATCCCACAAGCAATTGGTAACCAGAATATATAAGGAACAACTCAATAGCAAAACAAACAAAAAACCCCAAAATAATCCAATTAAAAATTATCAAAAATCTGAGTATATATTTTTCAAAAGAAGACATACAACTGGGTAATAGGTATAAAAAAAATGCTCAACATCATTTACCATTGGAGAAGTGCAAATCAAAACCACAATGAAGAGTTTGTTAAAAATGGTGGACGAGGGATGACCTCCTTGCTCTCTGTTCTTGGAGTGGGAGGTGAAGAAGGTGGCCTAAATCACTCACGTGGGTAGTTCTCCCACAGGATCAGCTTCCAGGGGCAGCAGCGCCGGGAAAAGGAATAAAGTGACTCAGTGGATTTACTGTGAAGTTCCGAGAATCTGAGTGGTACTGCGGATATTGGAGTGTAAGCTGGCTGCACTCAGCGGCCAGCCAAATGGCTGTGTGATCCTTACCACAGGGGGATGATGGGCAGGCAGGTTGGAGAGGCGGCAGGAGCGGAAAGTAATTTGAAATCTCCAGAGCACAGTGTAAGGTCACCTTTGCTGGGAGATCTATAAACACCAGCGCCTTATGCCTCACTTGTGAAGGGACAGAAAAGTGAGACAGATTGCTCATTTGACTGAGTTGCCCGGTGGACTCAGGCAGCAGCCCAAGCCCTGTAAGGGATGGAGTGGAAGAGGGGAGTGAGAGCCATCCTCCGGGATCCTACCGGGGTCTCCAGTGGCGCAAGCCCTGCCGCTGCCGAGGACGTGCTGATAGTTTTCACCCCTTGGCGGAACTTGTCCGTGGTTCCCACCCCCTTGAGTTTTGCCAGTGAAGGGACAGAAGCAGGGTGAAAGCCATTCTCCGCGGACCCTCCCTAGAGTCTCCAGCGACCAAAGCCGCGCCACTGCCGGGGACACCCAGATAGTTTTCGCCTCTCGGCAGAACTTGTCCGCAGTTACCAGCTGCTTGAACTCTCCCGGTGAAGGGACAGAAGGTGGGGTGACAGCCAAACTCTGCAGACCCTCCCCAGAGGTCTCCAGCATCCCACGCCCCATCACTGTGGGGAGGCGCAGATAGTGTTCACCCCTCAGTGGAACTCATTGGTGGTTCCCAGCCCTTTGAACTCTCCCAGTGAAGGAACAGAAGGTGGGGTGAGAGACAAACTCTGTGGACCATCCACAGGGGTCTCCAGCGTCTCACGCCCCACCGCGGGGAGGTGCAGATAGTGTTCACTCCATGGCGGAACTTTTCCAAGGTTCCCAGCCTCTTGAACTCTCCCGGTTAAGGGACAGAGGTGGGGTGAGAGCCGAACTCTGTGGACCCTCCCCAGGGGTCTCTAGCATCCCACCTCCCGTCACCGTGGGGAGGCGCAGATAGTGTTCACCCTTTGGTGGAACTTGTCCGCGCTTTCTAGCCACTTGAACTCTCCCAGTGAAGGGATGGAAGATGGGGTGAGAGCCAAACTCTGTGGACCCACTCCAGGGGCCTCTAGTGTCTCACGCCTTGCCGCCGTGGGGATGCGCGGATAGTTTTCACCCCTCCGCAGAACTTGTTCGTGGTTCCCAGCCCCTTGAACTCTGCCGGTGAAGGGACAGAAGGTGGGGTGAGAGCCATCCTCTGCGGACCCTCCCCAGAGGTCTCCAGCATCCCACACACGGCTGAAGCGGAGAGGCACAGAAAGTGTTCACCCCTCGGCAGATCTTGTCCCCGATTCCCAGCCTCTTGAACTCTCCCGGTGAAGGGACAGAAAGCGGGGTGAGAGCCATCCTCCACGGACCCTCCCCAAGGGTTTCCAGCGGCCAAAGACCCACCAAAGGGGCGCGGAAAGTTTTCACCCCTCAGCGGAACTTGTCTGCAGCCCCCAACTGCTTGAGCTCTGCCCGGGAAGGGGCGTAAGAGGGGGCTAGCGCCATCCTCCATGGATCCTCCCCAGGGGTCTGCAGCAACTAAAGCTCCACTGGTGACAAACGGAAAAGGGACAGTCTTCACCCCTCAGTGGAGATTCTCAGTGGTCCCTGGCAACTCAAGCACAGCTGATTTAAGCTCATAATCCATTCCATGCATCTCCAATCCTCAATAAAGCGTCCAGATGAGAAAGAACCAGTGAAAGTTCACAGGAAACATGAAGGACCAGAGAGAAAAGTCACCTCCAAAGCAAAATACTCATTCTCCATCATCTGACACCAACTTACATGATATGAGTAAACTGACAG